>JAQIVZ010000077.1:0-123396 GCA_034700945.1 Arrhopalites spinosus
CCCCCTCCCCCCTCCCCCCTCCCCCCTCCCCCCTCCCCCCTCCTCCCCACAAAACCAATTCTCATTCACACACTCACAATTTCTAATGAGTCCCACTTCCTTTTGTTCCTTCTCGTCTAAGAGAGAGAACATGTCTCTCTACATTTTGTGTGTAGAGTCTAAGAGTCACAAAAAGTGGATGCTTTTTTCCCCTCATGAACATGAAGCAGGACCCAAATCTCATTCCCCATACAATTTGTCTAACTTCAACTTTTCAACTCAATATGACATGACATTGAACATGACATCCCCAAGAAAAAGAGCTTGCCACAACTCAACAGATAAAACCTCACATTTATTTTTATTACACTCGCTCTCTTCTTTTTTTTCTCTCTTTTCCATTTCAAATATCCCTCTCCGTTTTTTTTCTCTTTCATTCTAGTGCATTTACTTTCTTTGTCATAAAATTCTGTACATTTAATTTAAACACTCTGGAAAACTACTAGAGAAGAAAAGGTTTTTTTTTTATTTGAATTAATTATAAATTTTATTAAAATACTTAAAAAGGAGTGGTCATTTTTTGAATTATTTTTTTTATTTAATTAAAAAATTTAGTTTATAATGAAGAGTACTCCTAAAATAATAAAGGACACTGTCTACACTTTATAAAGGGAAGAAATATTGAGTACAAATGGGGAAGGGGGAGGGAGCCAAAACTAACATTGGATAATGCAGTCAGTACAGTTGTAGAGTAAAGAGGAGAGAGAGAGGGACATGAGAAATAAATTAAACAATTCATTCAAACTATTTACATTTCCTCACTCGTTCACTCATCATGACTTTTTTTTGGTGCGTTTGTCTAGGAATAAATACATAATCAGTATAGACAGAAATATGTAGCTCTAATGTTCAAAAATTGTAAAGAAATTTTTTTACTTTCTCTTCCAAATAACTCAAACTCATTTATAATACTCTTCATCAAATAAAAGGGACAAAATGAGGTACATTGTATGGTGTGTACATGTGTATAATGAGAGAGCCTTAAATTTAATGACATGGTAAGCACATAAAATTTTATCCATTAGTTGTCATATCTACCTCCACTCTCTCGGGCAGGGCAGGTGAGAACCTGCCCGTTTCTCACTCATGACTTTATCATCAACTCATATCCACAAAATGTAAAATATTAAATGGAGAGAATCTAAAGGGGGAAAGCAATGGAAATTAAAAATAAAACTGACAAGTTTTCTTTTTCTTTTGTCCTATTTCTTGACTTTCTTTTTTTTTGGAGTTCCTAAAAAAACTAAACTCAACTTGAACATTTTTTTGTCAATGTTTTTTTTATTATTGTCCAAATATTTTAATAATTTTTGAAAATGGTCAAAAGAAAAATCAATTTTAATAAAGTAGGAGGAAAGTATGTTTTTTTTGGAAAATGAAAATATTCTACGTTTACAGTCTTCAAAAGAGAAAAAGAATATAAATAAAATGGATTCAATCTCAAGTCTCAAGAAAAAAATATTGTATTTTGTTTGTATTTGTACAAAGGAAAAAATGCACAAGATTAAAATATGGCCGGTTCCCCCCGTCCTATTTTTTTGTATTTATTTATAGATAAAAAATGGAGAGGAGGAGTAGAGAGAGAGAGAGAATAAGATTCAGGATCAAAGTCAGCGTAAATATAGAAAAAAATGGGATCATGTTAAGAGGCATATCTCACTCACTGATACAGTGACACATGTCAATGTACAAGAGAGAGAGGGAAAAATACTGGAAAGGGAGGAAGAAGAGAGTGGATATTTAGTGTGTATGGATTGGGTTGAGGAGGAGTTTTGGAAAGTGTTTGCATGACACAGGACGACTGTCATGCCTTATATGGAGGTAAAGAGAGAGACTGTGGACTGTTTTGGGTGAAATTGAATTGAATTTTTTTCCCTCTCTCTCTCTCTCTCTCTCTTCAAGAGACTTGAGAGAGAAGCAAGCCGTGTAAACGTAAAGGTTTCACGTGTCGGTTATCTCTGCAATTTGTTCAAAGTTGGACATGGACATGACCAGAGAAGAAAAGGGAAGACGGGAGTCGAATGAGGGGGGAGAAGCCCGGCAGGAGCTGCCAACGCTCTGAAGTTGAATATGACAGTTTACGAGTAAAATTGGAATACAAAATCGGTTTTATACAGAAAATTCTCTACTTGGAGCAGTAATGGAGTAACAGAGAGAGAGAGAGAAGAGTAAAGAGTGTAGGCAGATTTACATACGAGAAGGGACTTGAAGTAAGACTCTGCTCTCTCTCTCTCTCTCTCTCTCTCTGACAGTTTTACTCGAGAGTACAAAAAAAAATTTCCCAGGTCTTCCTCTTCCCAAATTCCATCTAAAACCTTTCCAGTTTGGGTAAAGTAAAAAGTAAGCAATGCGTAGACTCTATATACACACACACACACTTTTTTGAACATGGCTATCCAGTCAAAGTTGAAGCTTTGTCTATTTCCTATAAAATGTATTTATGGTTCTGTCTCTATACATTGTATGTACTTTGACTAGTTTCTTTTTTAGTAGAAAAGTGGCCATTTTCCTTGTTCCATGTAAAATATCTACATATGCAAAGTTTGGAGAAAAAACTAGCCATATGTTCCCCCTCCTCTACCTGTCAAACCATCCTGTGTGATCATCTAATGTAAAGTGCAAAAGGTGTAAGGTAAGAGTGGCAGGGGAAAAGGAGAGAAGAAAAGCAGAAGAATGTTTCAATCGTCGTCTGCTCCTTGTTCCTCAGTGGCTACAAAATTTAAATTTTCAAACCCATACAAATCACATCCGACACAAAGAAAACACGCCTAAACTGTAGAAAAGAGAGAGAGAGTGACGGTGTTTGTGTGTTAGCCAAAATGGAGATTTAACAGGAAATACTTAGAGTCATTCCGGCGTCCTTTTTTTCTTTTTTTCCTTATTTCTACTTTTTTTCTATCAGTCTCCAAGAATTTTTTGGTAGAAAATTCCAAGTCCATTTCTATATTCCCCCGTGAGTTGTACACTACACAGTAGCATTAATCGAGTCCACTCTCCATTTCCTCTCGTATCACAACTCCCATGTCTATGAATAGTTTTTTTGTGATATCCTTGGAACAAAACTTTCACTTTTGCCGCGGCTTAACCTTTTTTTCCCTTGTACTTGTCTAAACATTAGAAAGCAACTCCAGGAAAGAAAGCAAAAGAAAAGAGAAATATGTCAGTCTTCGCTTCAATTTCACTTTCCCTACTTTCTCTGCCATAAGAATTACACGGAATGATGCTATTTCGGGATTTCTATCAGTTGCCGGTCTCAGAAATAAGAAAAGTCCAAGTGGAACGATGAGTGAAAGTAAGAAGGAGAGAAAAATATGGTTAGGTAGATAGAAAAAGAGATAAAAGTTGAGCTGAGTCATGTAAGTCAAAAAACTAAGCTAAGAGTCAATAAGAATATTTCCATTCTCCCATTCTCTAATGGCATTTACCACCTTATAGGCTCATCCCTCATGTGAAAGTCCATCTCTAGCATATATCATGTGCCATAAAAAAAATCCTCTCTGGCTTCTTCTTCGTCTGCTCCCAGTGTAGCCACATCTCTCTTTCTCTTTGATATTTTGAGGACATTTTTAGAGTGTGTTAAAATAGAAATTGAGAAGCTTGTGCTTATAAAATGTTGTTGAGTTTCCCACATCATAATTAATTCACTAAGCTTCACCTTCTATGAGATACTACACTAATTTAAAATGGTTTATGGTCCCAGCTAAAAAAAGGTACAAAAGAGAGAGAGAAAGAGAAAGAAAAAAAAAGTTGGTTCTTTTTTTTGATGGAAGGCAAGGTAAACTTGCGTGTACTGCCTGTCTTTGACTTTCACTTTGACTTTGACTTGACTCATGAGAGTGGAAGACTATTAGTCATTTGGACCATAATGATTATTCCGAGATGAAAAATGGGCGTCGTCTATTTAGAAGTCATTGCTATGTGATAAGATAATGCCCAAGTTTCCCTTTTTTTCGGGGCTTTTGTAGTTACGCTCATGAGCATACACACATAAGCCATATATATCTGTATTATACACAAAGAGTTATACTCCCTGGCATTTGCTTTACACTAATACGACCATTTGAAAATTTTCTATGAAAAAAAGGGTAGGGGAGTGAAAAGAGAAAGAAAAGAAAGTCGTTGAATATGTTGATTCCTGTATGGAGAAGGGGGGAGGAGGGGTTAATAAATGAATAGGCAGGTACGTTTGAGTTCCTCGTTTAGTTATCTAAGACGTCACTTTACAAAGATAAGAGAGAGAGAGTTAGTTTAGAGACCAAAATGAGACCATATGATGGTCTCTGTGAAGGACGAAAAAGAGAAAGACACGCGAGTAAAAAATGCTGTCATTTCTCAAACGACGAAACTTTTTTTTCCCTTCCGTTGCTTCGCCAAATCTAATGCACACGCAACCACCATACCCTACCATTGAACATGAACATATTACCCTTTCACTCTTTCTACATTTTTGTCTACGTTTACTATAATGCGTACAAGCCTCTAAGCCTCTTTTTCTCCTACCCTAGAAAATTTTACAAAGCTAAACCCATACCACTGCACAGTCCAAAGTAGGTAATGGTAGTCCCTTCTCCTTCTTTCTCTTTTTTTTAAAAAAAGGAAGGAAGCTTCCTCACTCACTCATTCCTCTCGTACCTTTTTCCAAAGATCAACTAAAAAAAAGGACATGGAGCGGCAGTTGGCGTTATTTTTTTTTTCTCTCTCTCTCTCTCTCTCTCTCTCTCTCTCTCTCTTTCTTCATCCTACAGCCTAAAGGCCTGTTACTGTAGCCAACGACAGAGATATCTTTTCAGCATTTAATTGTAACCAATGAAATTTTGGAAAAATATTTCAAAATGTTTTTTTGTCGCTAGCTATGAAAAATAGTCATGCGATGAGTGAAAGAGTTGAGTAAGAGAAGAACAAGACCAAGTCTTTTGCTTGGACAAGAAGTCTTCTAAGAAGAGAAAGCTAAAGAATATTCTTAAAGTCTATCTTATTTTTTTATGTACCTAAAGCTTCCCTTTTGGGTTTTCCTTTAATTCTCTCTCTCTCTCTTTTATCAGCCCCAAGTCCTCCTACTCGTTTTTCTGTTCTCTTTTTTTTCTCCTCTACTTTCTCTATCTCTCTCTATCTAGTTTTACACAAACCCTTCTCTTTCTTTTTTTTTGCTCAATGCTAAAATAAGTGAAGCGTGGTGGGAAGAGCTGACGTTCTTGAGAGCCAAAAAAATTGTAGACAAAAAAAAATTCCTAGAAGGTATGCTAGATTCTAGAATATACAAAAAAAGGATGAAAATATCCATGTGTTGACTATCTAACCAAAAAAAGAAAATTTTCAAGATAGTTATCATGTCATGAAAGAACCAAGCAGAGTTTCAGAGTTTGCTACTATTTTTCTACGAATTTCTCTCCTGTACATACATAGTGAGTTACGTCGTTGCAACGCGTAAAAAAAAGAGAGAGAAAGTCAAAATGATGATCCTTTGATTTCATTACAATTTTCAAGTCCCTCAAGTCTACTCTTGGACTAGGAGAGAAAATTTTCATTGAATTTTCCACTCTCAAATTGGACCCATTCCACACAGAGACCACTCATACCTCAACCTTTTTTTAATATATGTAGTTTCATATTGAAGGGGGATTTCATGTTTTGGACTGCTTACACTCAATGACTTTACTACAAACTATTTTTTTTTCTTACTTATGTACCTTACCTTTAATACACAAGGTTTGTGTAGAGTAATGGTAAAGTAAAGGCAGGAGATTCTATTTGCCGATTTTTACGACGCAGTGCACACGCCGTTCAACAGGGAATCCCCTCTTTTTTTCCTCTCCGTATAAAATCTTTGAACATTACAGTTTTCGAGGCCTTGATGTAGCATTTTGAAAGTAACATTATTTTCTATATGGAGGATTTACATGGTGTGGGGGTGTGTAGTGGTTGTACATATAAAACCTTTTTAGAGTGTAATATGCCTTCTATCATTCATTGATTGTGGAGAAATCAAATGGAATTGCGCTCTCTCAGTTTCATGTGTTCGTGTTTAGATGAATAAATGGACGGATATTATTTTGGCGTGACTAGAGTCCAATGTTTTTTCAATGTCCCTTCATTGTCCTCCCCTCCCTCTCTCTCTCTCTCTCTCTCTCTCTCGTTTGATTTTATGGAAGGTCCATATGTCCCACAACTTTGTGCTTTTTAATTACAAACACATTTTATTTCATTTTTATAGAATCCCTTTTCTCTTTTCAAATGCTCTCATTTTTCAGGCCCCCTCCCCCTCCTCTCTCTCTCTTTCTCCTCCCTACTATACACAAACCATAACAAAGTCTATCTCATGAAAAATTCAATGCACTCTTCCTCTTTATTTTCTCTTCTCCTCCCTCTCTACTTTCTCTCTTTGGTGACTCAAATTCCATCATAAATATATTAGCCTACATTTTATTCCACAATAACATTTTCGACTTTCTCTCTCTCTCTCTCTCTCACTTGTTCAAATAATAATTCTCAAAGTGTACGACTAGTCTCGTTTGGAGTGTAGTGCAGCAGAATAAAAAAGAAGGTTGAATTGTTAGTCTCCAAAACTGAGTTCTCAGTTCTTTCTCTGACTTTTTGGAGGGGGGGAACCATCTGCTGTCTCAAACCACAAAAACCACAAATTATGGAAGGTGGCCGATCGAAAGGCAAACAGAAGCAGAGAGAACAAACAAAAGGGAATAGCCCGGTTATTTTCTAATTTCTCCTCACAACTTTCTCCCTTTCTTTCCCTACAATATAGACCCCATACAGATGGTCAACTATGTGTGGAGGAGAACATGTGTGTGAGTGTGAAACATGTGCTTGTGCTTCTTCTATTTGTCTTTCTACGTACTTGTACTTCACAATCTAGATTTCTGTATCTCTAACTTGTACCCCATGACTAGTTGAATGTTAGAATTGGAGTCTGGACATTGTCCCCCCTTCATAGAACCTCTTGAACATGAGAAACTTCTTATTGAGCAAGAACCTACAAAGATGTCAGAGAACCTTAGCTACTTCTTTATCTCGAGCCATTGCACATTTTGAAAATGGGTGAGACTTCCGGACGGATTTTTATTTACTGTAGAGACGATTCTGCAACTTTCTTTTCTCTCTCTTTCTCTGGTTGTGTATATGTGAGGGTGCTTACATGTATCTTTCTCCAGTGTACAGATATACGGAAATGAGAGTTATGCATTGTAGGGCCCATGAGTTGGGCCCAACGTTATGACATACAAGTGATTCTTTTTATATATTGTGTGTATGTAGGGTGAAAGTAGAGTAAAAAGTGAACCAAGCGTCCTACTCTTCCACTCTGCACACTACAGCACTTTTACTTTTTTTTCTCTCTCTCTCTACTCTATTCAGTCTACTCAACTTTCTCTTTCTTATTACTCTTACTTCTCTGACTTTCCTTTAAGCTTCATTGGCACATCACATAAATAAACACATACAGACAGAAAGAGACACAGACAAAGATTATCGATTGCCTATATCCTTTTTCTCTCTTTCTCTTGGCTTTATAGCATAGCCACGGGAAAGTGATTTCTAAGAGAAAGAGAAAAGTTTTTTTTTTGAGGGGAAGACTTTAAAAAAATTCTTTAAACTATAAAATGTATATATAAAAATAAAGATAAGAGGGGAAAGAAGGACGGATAGAATGAAAATAAAAATAGCTCAGTGAGAGGATGGCGTATTAAAATGTGATCATGTGTCCATGGGAGAGTAGGCTGTGTGTGTGTGTGACTTTGGTTGTATGAATTTATAGTTGAATCTCCAACCGTTTTTCAATACATTTCTCTCTCTCTCTCTCTCCTTCACTTCAGTTCACTCTTGTACATTCATTTAATGTGCTTCCATGGCATGGCATCGTATGGGTTTTATGGCAATGGACATAAATGGACATTGGAAAACATTTTATCACACCATGGAGAACCTCCTTTCACTTTTTCACCACCGTCATTCCGCTCACAGCAATATGCTGTAGTGTAAGATTCTAAGCTGAATAGACAGCGCCAAAAAATTTTGAAAAGGAAGACAAAATTGTGGCTTCACAACTGTAAAGGATGGACAGTAAAGTGGAGTTTGGATTTAATTAAAAATTAATTTTTTTGACAATATTTTCAAAATGTTATTTAAATACAGAATTGAATAAATTTTTATTTTTTAAATTGTGCAAGAAATAAGGAAAAAGTGTCACATTTTTCAATTATTTTTATTTTTGACGTCACTGCCCACTGTACCCTGAAATGATTTAATGTAATTTTTTTGGGAATATGGCAACTAATTTAAAAAACTTTTTTAATGAGATTAAATTCAGACACTTTACTCTTGCAAACTCTTGATGGTAGTCATAGAGTTTAAATCTTCACACGTTGTCCACTCATGTGAGGGAGAGTGTGAGTTGATGGCAAGTTACTCATTTTATTGTCATTTTTTGAGTGCACTTTTCCCGTTAGCTCAAGAATCCTTGTCTAGATTTCTCTGTATGGTGGCTCTTGGTCTATTATTATGAAAGAGAAAAAAAGTGAGAAGATGGCAACATTTTTCACGACTACCGATTCTCGTCCTCTAATGGTCATATTTCCTCTCAATAGTGTAATTATTTGGAGTGTTCTCTCTCCTCTTCTCCTCTGTTGCTCCGCCATCTTTCATTTTATGAACAATGTGGACAGGAAACTATGAGATGGACTTGCACTTGATTTTTTACGCCACATCACCTTTTCCTCTACTCTCATCCATGTTACTCCACCATTTTTTTATACTCTCTACTCTCTCTCCTCTCATCCCACATAAACCCATCCATCCTCTATAAACTTTCTCCTACTTTTCTCGTGCTTAGTCTCAACTCTTTTTTTTACTTCTTTCAAGACAAATTTCAAGTAATCTTTATAATGGAGAAATCCGTGTCTATATGACCGTAGCATGGCTATTATTATGTTCTCCAAAAAAAATTGAGACTTTGTAGGTGAAGAGAAAGTAATTGGCATTTGCTTTCTAAAACCCCCAAAAAAGGGTGAAAGCTTTCTCTGACTGTGGTCATCATATAATTTTTCTTGGCTATATATGTACAATGTATATTGATGTAGGATATAAAATAGGAAAAAGAAAAGAGAGATAAATGAATAAAAGTATAAAATGGAAATATGATATTCAGCTGTTGGATGAATTAAGCGATTTCCCCCAGAAGCCTCCCTTCATATAATTATCCTTTCTGAATTGATAGAAAGGAGGGGGGGACTTGAAATGTAGTGGAAATTTATAATAGTAGAGAACGCCTGGTGTGCCATGATAAATTAAATTATAGTAGCCTCAATGAAATGACGGACAAGGTGAGTTAATTGTAATGGTTGGGTGTGTGTGTGTTTGGGTGTATATGTAGAAGACAATTAATTAGGCATTAAGATTGGCTAGCTGTATAACGATAACGATTTTCCCACATTTCCTTCCATTGAAATGACAATGGGATCCTGGGTAATGAAATGAAATCTGGACGAGAAGCGAGAACATAGCAAACCAACCACCCTCCGTTCCAACCAAACCCAACTCACTTTCTCTCTCTCAACTGATTCAGCTCCAGGGTAGAGAGAATAAAATAAAGGGAGGAGAAAAGATAGAGGAAGAAGACATAGTAATTGACATGAAAAGGATAGCTAGTCTCATTGTCAGTGAAGACTGAAAGGCTGTCTAGTTCGCGATGAAATTTTACTCAGTGTCATTAACGGCTTTAATGTAGACCATCTAGTCCGGATTTCTGTTCCACGTCAATATCACAAACACACCCAAATCCACACCGTTCCATTCCATCCATATGCCATTTCATAAAATGAATACGTACAAAACTTTCTTGTCATATATACACAGTATATAGGTATATGTACCATGGAGAAAGGAAGAGAAAAGAGGGGGGACTGCAATTAGGTCTTCCTAACCTAGGTAACGGAAGCACAAGACTTTTCCCCTATTGCTCAACTTTCCTCATGTTTTTTATGTCTTTGGACAGTAAAGAATATATCTGAATATAAAAAAAATACTTTGTCCATATATTGCAATTTTCTCTTTAGTCCCCAGTTCCCTCGTACAAGGTACTGGTCTAGACGCTTGACTAATTTCCAACGTGATTTCTAAAGGGAGGAGAGAGAGAGAGAGAGAGGGAACTACTAACAAAAATGGTGGAGAATGGGAAAAAGGAGAAAGATGGAAGGTGGCATAAAGATAAATGAACAAATGATGAGTAAGACTCTATTGGGACTCTAAAAAAAGGATAGTGGTACTGGTACCACTCTTACATACTACCCCGTGTCTATTTGTATTTGTGTGTGATACATAAAGAGAGAGAGAGAGAGAGAGAGATTGAGAAATTTTTTTAAGGTGGTAGAATACACTAGAAAATAAAATGCGCTTTTAGCGACTACAATGGTTTTGATAAAATTGGGTAAAATGGAAGGACAGCTTTGGAGCCAATGCTAGAGCAATTTGTATGGGAATAAATACAAGATTTGTTGTATAGATTTTTTTTCTTACTTATTGCCATCACTATTCTTACTAAACTTGTTCTTTTCATTTTTCTCTTCTCTGTTTCTCTCTCTCTCTTCCTTTCACTCTCTCTTGTAAGGTTGGCTGACTGGTGAATTGAATGAGGGGGAGTTTTTTTCTGACTCGTTCTAAAAGTGGTAGTGATGATGGTTGTGGTGGGAAAGAAATTTCATTTGAAAATTCTGATTGGCCGTTTTACTTGGTTTTTCCTTTTGCTTCCTTTTTTTTGAGAGGGGGGAGGGAAGAGATGTACAATTTATAAAGATGGATAGATTCTCCTGTGCAGTGAAGACGGATGTATTGCCATTACCCGATATTTTCTTGTGTATGAAGTATCATCTCATCCTCAATGCTCACACTTCTTCTTTCCTCTCTCCAAAGAAGCATCTCTCTCTCTCTCTCTTTACCATTGACTATCTCGTGTGTACCAGTTCATTCATTCTCTCCAGTATTCTTATAGCCGACAGCACAGTAAGGGAGAGTTGTCTGTAGTCTACGAATGAGACTCTCATCCCACACTTTCTCTCTCTCATCTATAGTACATTACCCGGCTCAACGCCGCTTCTCTTTCAGAAAAACGACACGATGTGAGTTTGACGTGGTAGAAAGAGAAAGTAAAAGTGTGTGCATATATTTCTATATATACTTTCACTCTCTCTCTCTCTCAAGATAGAAGATGAAGGCTGAAAGCCTCGAAGGCAAATACTCTCCTGGAGAGAAGAAACTGATAGTAGGAAACATTATCAGTCTCCACCTCTTCACGCTCTAGTCTAGGAGCTGGATAGCGTAAAAAAAAAGAAGATGAGAGAGTTCATATAGACGAGGAGGATGAGGTTGTAGCTACGGATGGGTATGATTTCCCCATCGATTTTCTCCAGCCAGTAACTATCTCATTCCCGTATCCTACATCATCATGGTGAATTCTATAGATTGAGGCAAGCACCATTCCCTTTTACGGCAGACACGGCACGGTACACTTTCACTCTCTCTCTCTTTTAACATCATGAGAAGAAGGGAGAGGGACGCCATAGACAATTTAACTAGGGAAGGGGAATAGATCGGAAAAAAGAAGTCTCATAAGAGGAAGAATTGACTGAATTTTGAAAAATTGTGAATTATACATGTTCAACTACTAAAGATTTATATCCTCTTTTATTATTTTTGAAGCTTGGCACTCATTTCCCTCATTCTTTTTTCTTCTACACTTTCTCTCTCTCTCTCCTTATTTTCAGAACTGTACAATCAACTTTCTACTTTTTTTGCTTTCTTTATGTATCTACTGTTTATAAGGGAGAAAGAGTGTCCTTTGGATAAAGTAAAGAATATTTGAGAGTGCCACAAAAGTTTGAAATCTTTTTTTCTATTTTTTTTTCTTTCTTGTTTTTTTGCCCCCCTTCTCCTCCCCCCCCCCCTCTTTTTTTCGTCTGCCACTTTATCTCTTAGATGGAATTTTTTAAAAAGGAACTTTCAATCAAAAACTATTTTGTACAGTAGAGACAGAATACGAAGTGGAAGGAATCAAATATTTATTGGAGTAATTGTGAGGACGAAAGCCTTGATAAACTATTTAATTGGATGAGAAAAGAAACTTGCTCCAAAAATAAAAAAGATGAGTATACACGAAAAGAGAGAGATGAGAAGATAATTGTAATTGTTGGAAAGGGGGAAGTGAGAGACAAGTGGAATGTGAATTGGAGTGATGAAAAATTATATTGAATTGTCAAAACAATGAAAATGTCATGTCAATTTTAATCTTATCAACCATTTTTTTCAACAAATTCATTCATAGATACTCACAATGGGAAGAGAGGGGGAGACAAAAAGGTTTTTTAGCATCCATTTTAAATGGTCATATCCGTCAACATTAATTTTTTTTTTCGTACGAGTAAAGGCTACACGTATTGTAAAGAGGGAGATGCAGATGGGATGTGGGGTTTTTTTAGAGGCTGTGTATAAAAAATGATTGTCATCACATTGGATGTGATAATTAAATTAAATTATGTAACACGAAAGTGAGAAACAAAAACTTGGGTCTTTTGATGTTCTTTCATCCTTTTTGTAATCCAATTATAAAGGTCAATCTGTAGAAGATGATGATGATGATGACTTCCTTTTACAATTTTTTTCTTTGTGCATAATAGACATGAATTTTCATTTTTTACTTTTTAGTTTATGTACTTTCAATAAAGATTGTCATTTTTTTACTAAAAATTTTATGTTATTTTATTTTATTTTAATATCAAAGTTAAAGATAATAGTATAATTAAGTTGCATTTTAAAAATTATTATAATTAAAGGTAATTATAAAATAAAATAAATGAAAAACAAATTAAATTATCTTTAAAGACAAAGACAATAAAATAAACATTTACAATGTTCATAAATGGAATAAAAATTGACCTCAATTTTAAAATGAAATATGGAATTTGAAAAATTTACAAAGAAAATTCAGCCTGTAATTTTACTTTATTGGAAAATAAATTAAAAATATTAATTTTTACATTAGAAAAAAATATCAAAAAATTGAATATTTGAGAAATCTTGATATTTGTGTAAAGAATTGAAAGGACCATCTTTTATCTCAAGTTTTTTTTGAGAGAGAGAAAAGTTCAAGTGAAAAGTGAATGACCAGTGGAGTGTGAAAAATCTGAGTTCTTTTTTTTTGAGGGTTAGAGTAAAGTGTCACGTTTTTTTTCTCTCCCCAGTTTTAGGGATGACAAGAATCATGATAGTCATGCCTTTACATTTACAGCAGCTGCCAGGGGCAGACGAATCCATGTGAATGACATTTAGATTTATTATTCATGGCTATCATCAAGTGCAATGGAGAGGGTCCAAACACACAAAGAAATGAATTAATTTTCATGTCCATTCATCCCTTTCTTTTTCTTTAATGTCCATTTACACACATTCCCCCCTCCCCCCATCCAAGACTTGTCACATTTCCATTATTCTTGTAAATAAATGCAAATGTCAAATATTTTTTTCAAAAAAATATTCCATAATTAAAATTCCCTCCCAAAAAAATCATTTCACTTACTTGTTAGGTATTTATTAATATTTTTTTTCAAGTACAGTGTAATGTCAAAAATTCAAGAGTAAAAAAGAAAGTAAAAGTTGAAAAGGACAAGAGAGAGATGGGGATGGTGGTGACGTGGTGACTGGGATAATGTTAAAAAATGAGGATAAAAAAAAGTTTCAAAGACTCACAGACTTTCGCACTTAATTCCGCTTGCTTGAGGGATTTTATTGAGTCGCATCATCGGCGTGTTCCCAATGTCGTCACTGAGAAAGAGAAAGAGAGAGAACTTTTGGCAAAGTTTCCTTTTACAAAGAAAGAGAGAGAAGATTCAAGGTAAAATATGTCATTGAATATGGTTCTTCTGTGTTTATTACTCTCCTCCACTTCCTCCTTGTACAACTTCCTTTTCCTCCTCACCTCTTTCTTATCTCTGACTTTCTCTTTCTTTACTCAACAACATTTTGTCCATTTTATGAGTTGACTTTGTTTGTCTTTAATGGTTTAGTTTGGTCTCCACCATCTTTCCCATACAACACCCCCAAACCAAGCTTTTCACTCAATGTTGGAATGGAGCTTACGAGAGACACCCATTGAAAAATATTGTGTGTACAGTTACACAATCACAAAGTAGACTAGATTTTAATTATCTTGCTCATCTGCATCCCCATCTCTATCTTCATCTGTGATGTGTGTAACTACAACACTTGGAGTGTACAAAGTAGGGACAAAAAAAAGGAAACTACCAAGAGCAATTACGGGAAACTATTATAGGGGTCAAAGAAGGGTTCAAAAGTTGAAGTTGAAAACTTGAAAAACGGATTTCACAATTTAGTAAAGTGAATAGGAGAATTGAATGAAATTGATTTGAATGGAATTGAATTGAAATTGGGTTGAGTGAGAGACAGATTGTACAAGAGAAAAGCACAGAGAGAGAGAGAAGAGTTAGAATTGTGAGATCAAAATCAAATAAAGTTATACTTGAAGAAAGTTGCTGCTTGGGAAAGCTTTTCGTGTGTATAAGGAGGGGAGAGAATGGAGAGTAAAATGTAAAATTGTGGAAATTTTATACATTCTACATTCCCCTCCTTTCCCTTTCATATGATAAAGACCTACAGAGAGAGAGAGAGGGAGAAAGTGAGAAAGTATTGAAATTCTAAGGTTGAAAGAGGAGATGGCAGAGTAAGCCCCATTTCTTTGTGTCCCACTTTGTACAACAGACAAAAACAAAAAACACATGCCCATGTTATACCTAATATACTTTCTCTTTCTCTTTTAGTTTGGGAATTAAATCAAAGTTTTTAAAAAAATTGATTTTTTTTATTTTCTCCAAATTCGTGTCACATGAGGAACCCACAAAAATAATGCGAGGGAAATAAAACAACAAGGCAAAAAAAGGATAGGAAACATTTAGCATGTGTGAAATTGAAAGGAAAAAGAATAGAGGGGGAGGAGGAGGAGGGTGAAAAAAGAGTGATGGTCTTGTTTGAAAAACTGTCCACAACTTAAACTTGTTTCCTAGTTAAGTTAAATACAGGCATTCATGCTGAGAAATTTATTGAGTTTTTTTCAAAGCCGCCTCACTTGTTTTTTTCCCTTGAATTTTTTTTTTGTGGGGCTTGTTTTGGAGGCCTATCCCCATGATAAAGTTGAAGGACAAGTTGTAAAGTGGCTGCATTGCAATGCAAGTAACTTGAGAGTTTGAATCTCTATATTGTCAACATGGACAAGCACTCTTTTCTGTCCATCCATGCTTCACTTATTCCCCCTCCCTTTTTTTATTCCCTTTAGTCTTTCACTTTTTATTTTCAAACTTGCATATTATGCATACTTTCTCCATTCTCTACATACTCTCTCTCTCTCCAATGTTACTTTGGTCTCTCCCAACACGAGCTTTACATTATACAATGTACAATGCAACAAGCATTGTCAACATGTTTCTTCTTTCTCTTTTTTCTACAAAAAAAATTGACTTTGACTTTCACTCTTCACTCACTCATGAAAAAAGATTTGGGTCATTCTAATCAAAAACAATTATATTTTTTTTGGAGCTTTAATTAACTTTTTCGGGGTCTTCATATTATCCAATATGACGCAGCTGTTTCAAAAAACTTTTGAAGAATGTTTTCCTTTATAAGTAAAAAATGTACAGATAATTTTGATGCTACAAAAAAAATTCTTTGATATTATTTTTATAAACTGACGATGAGAAAGAATATTTTTTGAAAAAATTAATTATTATTTTCCCTACATTTCTCACTTTGTACTCCTACAAATATATATAGATGGATATGGATGGAGAAGCGTGTGGAGTTGAAACTTTGAGAATAAATTCATAAAAAAAGAGAAAGAAAAAGAGAAAGGAGAAAGAGAAAGAAGGGGGGGGACGTGGAATGATTGATTCAAATTTGAGATTTCAATACAACTCCAACTCGACATCAAGGCCCCATGGCAAAGACGTCGTGTACGTTAGTTGGTGTTTGAGTAGAAAAAAAAGAAAAAAGAGAAAGAAAATGGTGAGAGGATAGATAAAAAATTCGGAAAAAATTCACTTGCTTTCTCTTCCTCTCTTCCCTTTCTCCATTCCCATAGACTCAGTATGGTACACATGAGTACATGTGAATTGACCTGTAGGAGGCTGAGGCTGAGGGTATATATATATATATATATGTATATATAAAATACATGTTATAAAAAAAAGGAAAAAAAAGAAATACTCTCTGACTAGTACACCATGCCAAGTAATGTTATGTGATGCCGTGCGGCGGGTATTTCATCCATATAACATGAGTTGGTACAAGTTTGTCAATATCTCCAAAGCTTTATTATTCCTTTCTTCTCCTTCTCCTTCTCGAGCCTTTACATTGCATTGGGAAAGGGAGAAGAGGGTTTACATTGGGTGCTATTGGCTTTTTTTCTTTCTCTTCTCTCTCTCTCTCGCTTTCTTTTCTTTCTGTGGCTGCTGTTGATACGGACGACGGTTTATCTAATGTATCTAATGTAGTCTATCCCATGTGCTTTGTTAGTGGTGACTATATACGCACGTGTTTTAAATTTCCTTTTCTCTTTCTCTTCCTTTCCCATGATACACGCGCGTTCTTCACTAAACCAAAGCAAAGTTGAAGCTGTTGCTGTTTGCTGCTCCTCCTCCTCTCGCAGTGTATTATTGAATTCTAAAAAAAAGTGTATAAAGAATTGAGCATGAAAGAGGATGTTGGCTTGGTTCTTTTGTATTGCGTACTAAGTTTGCAGGTCGAACAGTTTGTATTTGTTGTACAATGGGATTCGTTGAGAAAAGGGAAAAGAAAAAAAATAAGGAGAGAGAGAGAGAGAGAAAGGGAGCGAATTCAAAACTAACCTTGGGAGTTGAGGAGAATAGAATAGAAACAGGATGAAGTTCAATTTCGTTGGGGATGACTTTGCAACACACTCAAAACATGTTTGCTCATGAGATGAGAGAAGAAGAAAGAATCCTCGTGCCCATGGAGACTGTCTAGGCCTTCCTTGAGCATCACTGAATGGTCTAAAACTGCAGAGGACCGACTACAGAGTGCCACACACTCCACTTACTGAATCACTCTCTCTCTCTCCAAAAAATGCTCTACTCTCTCTTCAACTTTTTTTTCTACCAGTCCTGTCAACCATGGACTAGAATCTTTACGATTTATCATAAGGTGGAGGTAACCATTCAAGTGAAATTTCCTTCACCGACTTAAGGCCCCTGGTTCGTGTCTATCGTATCTAGTAGTTTTTTTATATTGTGCATACTCACATTCTATAATATGTACACTCGTACGTTGGGATGCCCTACTATGAGGAGTAGTGACTAGGGAGCAAGAGATGTGTGCGATGGTGACTTTATATTTACGACTGTATGGTATGCATGTTCATGTTAGGATGGACCAGATACGATGCACTTATCCAAGATTGCACTTTTATATGCCGATGAGTATTGAGAACATAAAACCTTTTCTCTCTACCTCTTCCCCTCCTCTCTCTCCTGTGTATACATATATATTATATACATGTATGGGAAAAGGAGACTCATTCAGAGTCTTATCTATCATCGCACGACTCATAAGAGTTTCGGTTTCCTCTCATTCCCTCCGACCTATTTATTCCTTCCATGTCTTCATAACTTTCAGTACAAAAACCACACCATGTCATATTTCTCTATATTTACTTTTACTCTCTTTCTCTTCGTCTCTATCCCATTCAATCTCTCTCTCTCTCTCTCTTTTTCTATATTGACAAAAAGGAAATCAAAGTCCCTCTCTCTCTCTCTCAGCTTCAAAGGACTGCATATCTTATCTCGATATACCAACAACAAAGCTACTCTCATACTTTTTTTTTGGTATACTTCTTTTTCTTGGAGCTTCTTTCCATTTTTTGAGGCTATCACTATCCCCCATCCAACATAGACATGGTCGTGGTAGTACAACAAGTTTTTTTCCCATTGCCGTCTCTCTCTCTCTCTCTTTGAGTTAAAACCCATAGCTTGTACGTATGCACAAACAGAAAAACTTGGTTAGAGTATTTGTGCTGCCACAAGTAAAGCGTCGTAAAAGTTTTATGACACATTTTCATTTTTTTTCATACAAGCTCAGTTTGTATCACATGAAATATGAATCGTATTAAATAATATAGGTACTTGTGTATATGTACAAAGACTAAGGGGGAAAGAAGCGGGTACATGTGACTATTTGTGTGTGTTGGTGAGAGAGAGAGAAAGTGGTGGCTAAAGGAGTTAGAGGATTGGCAGGGGGCTAGAGTTAATTTTGATAAATTAATTATAATTTGATCGTTTAATTAACTAAATTTAATTGTACTCTGCCTGTCCTACTCTTCCCAGACTTAAATCAAACACTCCATTTCATTCCTAGTCTAATTATGTAAATAATAATTGTTGTAATCAACATTCAAATGTTCAAATAAAAACTAACTTATGTCTAGTAGTAGAGAGAGAGAAAGTAAGTTCATCTTTTTAATTAATTATTCAAGCTTGAGATTTGAGATAATTTTGAGACTAGAGGATAATGATTTAATATAGGGAATTTTAGAGATGAAGATAATTATAAATTTGTCAAAAAACTTTTTTTGGGGACCATTTTGGAAAACTTTCTCTCTCTATTTTTGCTGTACAAGGGAGTGTAGGTACTTTTACCACTTTTCCAATTGATGTAGTTTCTTGGGTAGATTATTATGATTTAATTTTCCTTGATGCCTAAAAACAGATTGAGATGGTATCGTGGCTAGGATAATAGAGACACACTCTAAATGGATAATCGTTAGACCAAAGTCAGGATGACAATATATGTACATTATAATGTATATACATGTACATATGAGCTCATGAATTTAATCGCATTAAAAACAAAATCCGTACATGCTTTACAGTTTGTGATGGAGAGTGGAGGGCCTCGTACAAATTTGTGACTGTGTGTTAGAGCCTATATGAAAGCTAATTATTTTACCAATGAGTATGACACAGCTTTATGGCATCTGTCCTCTCTCTCTCTCAATTCCATATGCATTTTCACCATAATCGTATAAGGACCAATTTAGTTGTATGCATACTCAAACTTTCCCTTCAACGTATGCTTCAATACGCTACGAGAAAAATATTAACGACTCTCGTAAATCGCAAACCTAACCCCGAAGCAATCAAACTAAGTTGCATCACTTACGTTCGAGAACGTACCAGAGACTCAACACACGCACCAAACCAAACCATGGGGCTAGTCTCTTCTTACATTCCCATTGTCGAACTAGAGGCAAAATGTGCAACCATTTTATACATAAGGAAATGAGGGAGTGTGTGTGAATATAGCGTATAATTTTACATGGAGAAAACTAGCTCCCCGCATAACAAGTGCACTTGAATTGCTTCTACAGTTTATGCATCTCTTATGTATACAACGTTTTGTGTGTTAAAGACCAACGAAAGGAGAAAAGGGAGACTTGCTAATACACTGAGAGCTTAAATTTGTGAGGATCACAGCCCAATTTAAACTTGCATCTAATCTTACTCCTCCCTCCCCGCTTTCTCTCTCTCTCTCAAGCCATTCGTTTCATATTCCATATTCATTGAGCCTCCAAATCTCACTCCAATTCCACTCTCTCCATACTTCACCTCACACTTTCCTCATTTTCTTACTCATCTTTCTCCTTTGTTCATAATCAGTCTTGAGGAAACCACGACCAAAGGACGAAAACTTGGACTGGGACTAAAGCAAAAAAGAACCTTAACCTTGGGATGTTCTGATAGGAACGTCAAGTTGAAAAAAAGTGTAGTTTACTTGTTCTTTGGCAACCTCCACTTTCTTGGTCTGGTTGGTTCCTCCCAAATTATCTAGCCATCATAATGATGGCCATAGGAAAGTGAGGATCCCTTTCGAATATGGAAAAAACTCATAAGAGAGAGAGAGAGAGAGAGAGAAGGGAAACACAAATATGGCTCTACACATTTTAAGAGTCGAGTGGTAAATACAAGGAAGAATTTCATCAAGGAAAATTGTAGACAATCTAGCAAGGAAAAAGCTTCAAAGAGATGATGTGGAGAGCTACATCCACATCTTCTCTCTCTCTCTCCACTTTTCAATCTCAATCGCTTCTCTACATCCATTCTCCAAGTCTCACAAAATTCTCATCCTCTCCCTATCTCTTCTTCCTCCTCCTCCATTTTACTTTATTTTCTCTACCCACTTTTGACATTTTAAATACCCTCCATCTCTCTCTCTCTCTCTTTCTCTATACATTGGGAGTTGGTTCTCTTGGTTTTATATCTTATTTCATATTTTTTCATCTTATCTTTTTTGTCTAGATTTCAAAAGGTACCATAGATGCTCCCACCGATTTAGGACACACGTGGTTCCCCCTTTTCTTATCCTTTTTTCTCACTATGAACGTTTTTAATAATGGATTTTTTTCCTCTTTCTCTCTCTCAAATTTCTCGTCTTTGTTATGGGGAAAAGATTATGCATATCTCTCTCCATTTTACACATCCCTTGACATTTCCCTCAGTTCTTCTTTCTCTTGTGTATGGCTGTGACAATGTTGAATGTATTATGTAGTTTTTTTTGTATAAAGAAAGAGAGAGAGGAAAAAAATGAAAGCTTTTTAACAATTTCTACTCATGCTTACCATCCATTGGATTTGATTGAAGCCGTTTTCTTTTGACAAGGGAAGGAAACTTTGGTTGTCCTTTTTTCGTCCGACATACACCCGCCCCTACGACAAAAGGTGTATAGGTGTATAGGGTGTAACCCACCATGTGATTCCCATTCATACTTCATACCTAGACTCCTGTCCTCCTTCTTTTTTCCCCCCATTCAAACTTATAATCATATGTATGCATATACTTATACTTATATATAACTTTCATATTTAATTTCAAATTTGAATAATTATGCTCTAACCCCCACTAGTTCTACTATGAGTAGCACTCTGCTTGAATAAACTCCAGCTTTGACTTTCATTAAGCATTTTTAATGACAGCACAACTACATATATAGCTCTAGACTCGAGACAGACTTTTTTTGTCAAAGCTTTTCTTGATGCTTTCACTACCCAAAAAAAGAGATAATTGTTTACGATGGAGTAAGCATAGACATGTAAGAGAGAACAAAATCAAAAAAGACTTTCTCTTTCTTTAAAAATAAAAAAAAGAAAGAAGCAACTGGAAAATGACTCGGTGAAAACTAATAAAAAACGGACTGAGTGTGGGGACTAGTTTTTTTCCTTCTCAACTTAATTTGCATAAGTTTATAATTTGTTATGTTGACAAAGTTGCTTAGCAAATGATAATGATAAAAAAAAAGTTTTTTTTCTTTTTCTGACTCGTCTCTTTTTTTTAACCCTCCCTCCAATTTTTTTTGTGTCTACTCCTATTTATTATTTCATCACTAAGCAATGCAAGCCAAGTAGAAAATGAGCGACGGCTTTTTTTTTTCTCTCTCTTTATTGTAGTCAAGTCCCATGTTTTATACAATAAGATGAATTGTCTTTCATCTCTTTAGTCTATGCTGTAGAGTTGTTGAAAAAAATGAACAATATTTTATTCCTCAAAAAAAATAATGAGGACAAGGTCATTGTGTCTGATGGTTATGGGATTATTTTTTTATTTATAAGAAGAAGGGTAATAAAAACATAAATAAGAGTACAGTACACTGATTATAATTTATTACTAAATAGAGATATATTACAATACTACTACGAGTACTCGTAATTTATCTGATGAAAAAGATGGAAGGATTTATTTATTTTTTGAAAAAAAAAATTAATGAGAGAGGATTTTGATGAGGAAAGACAAAATGAAGTCATGGTTGAGAATACACAAGAAAAATCTCTCCATTTTCTCTCTCTCTCTCTCTCTCTTTCTACTAGATTTACTAATTAAGTAGTTCGGCACACAGTGTGAAATGTGGACTGGCTTTTTGGGGGTGCATGATGTTTGGGACTAAATGATGCATAAAAGATTGCATAGGCAAGCGATTACTCTTGTTGTTATGTATGTACATGTACACCAGTACACATAATTTTAGTTTGAGTATTGCATCCAATCCATATAAAATTTTACCTTGCCTATCCCACCCCATAATACAGCTATGACTTTCTCCATTGTGTTATATGTAATATATAGGTTATTCTTGTAGTTAGACAATGTACATGTTCTCAAATGACACACTATATAATATTTACACTGTCTCGAGCAAAGTAGACGTAGGCAGAGGAGAGGACAAGAAGGCTGGGGCCTGGTTGAGCATGCATTCAACTTTCTCTCTCACAAAAGCTATGACGTCCTCATAGCTCCATTCTTTTTTTTCTTCTCCCTTTTCTATGTCATGGAAGGCGCATGGCATTCAGCTCAAAAAAAGTTTTCCCCTTTACTACAACATTACTATCCCCTCTACTATTCTACGCTTTCTTATGGAACAACGAACAATCATTCTCTCTCTCTCTCTCTCTCTCCCGTACAAATACAGTCTAGCTTGCTTCTCTAAGTTTGTACAAGAGACTGGAGTGTACAAACCACACAAAAAAGGAGAATGACGACAATACAAAATACATTGTAGTTTTTTTTGAAACAGCATGAATTTCATTTTTTTACAGTCACTACAGTCTACCCCCCCCCCCCCAAAAAAAAAACTATGTCAAAGGGAGCAAGAGAGAAATAAATGCAAATAAGAAATCATCCATTCCTAATAAATTACCAGTTGCTATTATATTCAGGAGGATATACGAGTACGAGTGTTCCAATTCATTTTTTTTCTTGGGTGGTATAGAATAAGAGTTAGAGTACAGAAAAATAAAATAGGAATCATTGCTTCTGAAATTTTTTTTATTATTATTGTTTTGCTGTATTTTAGAAAGAGAGAGAGAGAAAGTGAAGGGAAAGGATGAGAGAAATAATGTTGGAGCCGGAATGTAGGGAATGGTGATGGGGGGATAGGATTTTTTTTTTCTTCTTCTTCTTTTCGTGACTGGTGTGTGCCTTGTGCCGTGTAATTTAAACTACATGAGCGATAAAAATATGAGATACAAGGATAATGTATGGCCAGGGGGGATATTGAAATGCTTTGACTTCTCTCCTCTCTCATCCTCTTCCTCCTCATATTAGCTCATGGAGAGAAACTTGTCATTTTTCATCTTGACAGACGGCTCTCTCTCTCTCTTGCTCCTCATTCCATTTCATGCATCCAAAAGGGCGATCGTTGACTCAAAAAATCTTGTGCTGTGAAGGAGAAAGCTTGGCATATCAAAAATCCAACCCTCTTTTTTTCTTCTTTCTCTATTCAAAACTCTTTTTTTCTATATTTATACAACATAGAGAACAGCATGTCCTACATGTAATTTTTTTCTTGGATGTACATATGACGTATGAGTGTATGACAAATTTATCAATAATCTCTCTCTAAACTACTCAAGTACCTACAGCCCACAGTTATTTTTTGAAATTAAATTTACTATTTTTGGACAAATTCTTATACACTTAAGACTTTGTCATAAGGAAAAAAACATTTCACTTTCACCAGTCACCTACTTTTTTTAATCTTGGAGAAATTGTAAATGGAGACATGGATGGGATGTTACTATTTAATTTTGTGAGGAGAAAGTTTTTTGCTGAATATGGACAAAATATATTTTACGAAAATACCATGAAATATGAGTTGACATGCTCTTGTATGTATTGTATGGGGGGAAAAAAGAGAAAATTATTTGAGACAATATCTTTACATTCTAGTGGAGGTCATTGTTAGTGATAGTGAAAGTAGAGAAGGAGTGCAAAATATTTTGAAAGGCAAGCAATAAGCATCTATAGACTTTATATATGGAAAGAAAGAGAGAACATTTTGTTTTTATATGAGGCGGGAAATGGGAAGGGAATATCATGGCATGGCGTATCATACCACAGTCAGAGGATAGTTAAGTTTTCCCATGCTGCTTCTCCTTTCTCCCTGCTGCGGCTTTCCCCCGTTCTCTTATTTTTGGCTGTGAAAGAAAGGAAGAAAACAAGCACAAAAAAAAATATTGCAAAGCCCATTCACGATACGATGAGAGTTATTGTCAAGCTTATTTTTTGTCGTAAATACCTTTTTATTCATAGTCTCTTATAGTACATGTCTATAGTCTATAGAAAACTCTTGTCTTTGTCTGTATGAAGAATCAAGAGTTTTTTTTTCTCTCCCTAGTAAAAAAAGAGAAACCATGGACAATCTGTATAAGCAATGAAATGGAATCTAGGGTAGAGGAGGGACTAGAAAATATGAAACCCGTAACATTTCTAAAAAACATTTTTTTAGTGCGGCTCCTGATATTTCTTGCTGTTTTTTTTACGGTTGTAAAATATTTTTTCCTCTTCTTGTATCACCCACACACACATGTACATAATTGTATAGTGCAAGACTGCAACGTATGTATATAATATAAAAGAGGACGAGTTTAAGTATACAAAAAATACAAAACAAAATTTATGAAAAGAAAAAACTTTATTGATGACTCACAAAAAAACTAGACATTATTTTGTAAACTGTAAACTCTCTTTTCAAATTTAAATTAAATTAATCAATTTTAACTACTAACCAACGACTAGTCTAGGGACCTAACCTAAGGCCATAATTATTTTTGTTTGAGACTTTTTTTTTACCATGGACAATCCATTCCCCTGTCTCTGTCCAGAAATGTTAAGCCAAAAGGCATAAATTTTAGTTTTCACTTGTCAGTAAAGTGCGTAGAAAAAGAAAGAGTTTATTTTTTTAGTATGTACATTTGTGTTATATAAATAGGTTTCCTTGTTTTTTTAGTGTAAGTTGAAAAGAGTCAATCTAAATTTTGTTACATTTAGAAAAAAAAAACTTTATTACATTGTTATAAATGTAGACAAACCATAATAATTTTTAAATTGACGACTAACCTCATTTCCTTTGTGACGTTTTCCCTCTTCATTTTTCTTTTTCTTTTTTTACAAGGACAAACAAGTAGAAATTTTTTTTAAAAAATTCTTTTATGCTCAAAACAAAATTTCATGCATTGTTTCCCTCAAAACTCTCCAAATCACGCATGAAAAAAGGAAATATAAATTCATTTCCGGATTCACTTACCAAAAATTTCATGATAAAAATTTGTCAACAACAGAAAAAGAAAAGAGAAAATTATATTACTGACTTTCTTTTTTATATTGAATCACGACATTTCTTGTTGTACATATTTACAAATTAACAGAAAATACTTGAGAAATTCTTTTTTTCAAAAAATTAGTGGACATCTTTTTTTGTCATAAATACAGATAAAAAAAGATAATGATCAAAATATAATTACTGCAAGTCGTACTATAGTACAAAAGTACATATATAGATATTTTTGATAAAAATAAATTTAAGACTCAAAGAAAATGACTCTGGGGAGTTATACGTTACAAAATAAGGAAAAAGTATAAGGTTCTATCTCACGATAATGAGCTGTGTGGGGACATGGACTTTAGTTTTGGCAATGAGATAGATATAAATGAGACCCACTGTAGGATCATATATCAAGTCATAGGCACATCCATCAATTTCCTTCAGGCCATGTCTACAGTCATGAGATATTATGGCAAAAGAGAAAGTCAGGGGAAGAAGAAAAAAAGAGAGAAAATAACAAGCAGTAATCATAAGAATAAGGATAAAAGTCAGATAAGTATTCCGTCTTCTTCTCCTCCATTCTCCATCCTTCTTTCCCTTTAGTGGGAGTAAAAAAAAGAGAAAAGAATCGCCAATGTCAACTTTTCTTTCCTAATTTTTTTTTGAGAAACAAAAAAAAAATTTTTCTAGGTTTTTATATCAAGGACGACAAAGACCACCCATGTAAAAAAATAAAATCATTAACTTTCTCCCTCTCTCTCTCTCTTTCTGCTGTCATATCTAAGGACAAATAAATTTTATCTGCATTGAAACCAAATAAATTGCAGCATTGCCACTCCTTCTTGACTTGATTTTCTCCTTTTTGATTATCAACATGAATGCTCTCACTTTCTCTTCTCTTAGTGGAGATGAGAAGGTGGAGGAGTAGTAGTCATAGAGACAGAGGACTTTCTCTCAGAGACTGAAAGTGGAATGACGAGACTTTTCTCCTGAAGGGAATTAGTATGATGGCAAAGCCCAACTTGATTATGCTTAATCTTGATGAAAGCTAAACAAGGAAGAAAGATATGAAGGGAACTTGATGGTGAATGGCTTATACACATATGTCCATGTCTCTCCATCTCTCTTTGATAAGATAAGAGAACATGATATCATGGAGAAAGACCTTTGTCCTTTGTCCTTGTACACATTTTTCCGTATACTTTATGACATTTCTCAACTTTTCTCAAGAGAAAGAAAACTTTTTGGTTACAAAGAATCCTTACACTAATTTTCCTTTACTGCTTTCTCCTCTTGCTGTACTGGAGAAAGAGAAAGTGTTTGTGTCTTTTCTTCCTATTAGTTTGTTGCGTTTGTTGCACACAAGTCAAATGTGTTAATAATCCTGATCGTACTAATTCACAACTCACTCACTCACTCACCCCTTCCTTTCTCCACATGCTGTTTCATCAACATGTAGATTGTAGAGCAGCCTGAGGCTCTACACCTCAAACTTCATTTCATCAAGTTTTATCTGCAGAACAATATATTTCATCATGTTTATTTGTATGTATTATTCATACCATTTCCACTTTCTACTTACTTTCACCTTTCCAAAATCTCTTTTAATTTTGTAACTTGTGTATGAATACAAATTAACAAATGTATTTATAATTATACACAAGGGACACTACATACATTTTCAAATTATTATTTGCTTTCTACTTTCTACTTGTTTTTAAAATACAAAATATAAAATATTGGAATTTGAAAAACTTTGTTTACATTCAAAGTGAAAGTACAATAGAAATGACTAGACATTTATTTAGGTACCTACTATCTACTACTACTAACAACTACGTAGAAAGTTTAATGTGAAATGTAGTCAATTGTATTTGCAAAAATTAAAAAATAAATAATTACACTCAATTTCAAATAAAACTCGACAATATATAATTATAGAATACATATTTGAAATCATGTTTGTTTCTAGTTGTGCCTTGTTTATATGTACAGAGTGTATTGTAGAAATTTTGAGTTTTAATTTTTTATTTAACCAAAAAAAAGGAGACTAGAAAATGATTTCAGACAACTCATACGTATGTATAAGTTTCAATAGAAAATGTGGCCAATTTCCTTTCAAAAAATTAAAAGGCATGTAGCATGTCCAACATTTCCGTTCTTCTCTCTCTCTCTCTCTCTGGTTGCGTTTCCAATTGTAAAGTATGCCGTGTATTGTATGTCGTGATTGTAAATTATTAGGGATGAGTACTAGAAACTTGCCACAATAATTTTGGGGAGGTTATCTATTCATGTATGTATGCACTCAACTTTAACGTTCAATTTAATTTTGGATCCACAACTCTCTAAGTGCATGTAAAACCAATTTCAAACTTGTTTTGGGACTCAATTTCCTACTCTTCTTTCACTATACCCATATATACACGTACATATGTACCTATATCATATTCATAGCAATTCAAAGTACTATGATATTCCATGATTCCCCCACCAACCAAAGGGAAGGAAGTAGAGTAAAAAAAAGCAGAGTAATTTGGGTAAAAGTACACGTACAAATGTTGTCAACTGGACAATAAGTATGAGTCTCTCTCTCTCTCTCTTACACTTTTGTACACGGAAACTCAACTTTCACTTTCATGCTCCACATTATTTTTTTTCTACAAATTTATTTGTGCTCACATGTATACTAATATGAGTCTAAAGTGAAAGAACATGACATAAACATTTGTGCGATGAATTTTCTACATAATAAAATCTATTCCAGATTTTTCCCTCCTCTTTTTCTTTCTATTCCCATCTTCTACCTGTTGTTGTTCCCAACTTGAAGGAAAAGTATGAGGAGAGGCATGAAACACAATGTAAAGAGTAAAAAATTGATAATTTCAATTGAAAACAGTCAGGAAATTCCTCCTCTAGTTAATTATTAATATTTTTCAAGTAATACCATCAACTCTATGAATTGAGATGGTTTTTGGGTCTGCCTACTACTTTCTTCTCCCTTTCCTTCACGTGTTCCCTTCCATCAGTCACTGCCATGTACAAAAGCAACTCAAATAGTATGAGACGGGACTACTGTAGTACGCACACACACACACACACAATGTTACTAATACTTTGCTCCTTGCCCCCCTTTTACAGTACTTTTTTTTGTCTGTCTTTTGTGTAGGGGTAGAGTCCATGTAGATAATACAATTTCACTTTGTTTTCTGGGCTAGCCCCAGTGGAGCTTGTACTTGTAGAGGATGTCGCTTTCTCTGGTTATTTAATAAAAAGTCTTAAAGGAATCAGGAATTTATTATTTTCACATGTCCTTGTACTCACTCTCTGTAACCAAGTTCAAGTTTGAAAAGAAAGAAATACGGATTCTTTCTCTTTTTCCTTTCTCTCTCTCTCCTTTTTTTGAAGTAAAGAATGCTTCATGTGAGTGTGTGATAGAACTGACGTGTGCATGCATTGCATTCTCCTTGACTTTGTACAGGGTCAAATTACCTTTTTGTTCCATGAAACAGTCTCAGTTCAGGAGAATGTTTTTTTGTACAAACTTTTATTTTTTGTAGTTAACAAATCTTTTATTATTAATAACAATGTTTTTTTTAATACTAGCAAATTGTTAATGTTCTGGTCTATTAAATTCCCTGGAATTATTTATTTAACTTTTTCATTTTTAAAAAAATACCGCGACAAAATATTATTTTAAGTTAAAAAAAGAGATTTTTGTTTTGAAATAATGTCAATGAACGTAAAAATGAACTTGTGTCAATGAAAGCTATGAAAAGAATTTCTACAGATTTTGCAGGACATTTCAGAGTTATCAACAATGTCAATGATTTACGGGTGACCCTGTATGTAAGAAAACAAGAATAAAGGGGGTAGGGTTGTAGTGTGTAGGTAGTTTTCTTATTTGAGTCGTGACAAACTCAAAGCATAAAGCGTCAAGGAGAGAGGTCGTGCTGTTGCCCTGGTTTTGCCTGTCTGGAGTTCTTGATGCTGAAAAAGCCGGCTGTCTCACTCCACATGATGACTACATAAAAACATGCACATGGTCTATGTATTTCTCTCATTTCTAGTCAGGCTTACTATTCTCCATTGCCATGGCCATTCCCCTATAGCAAATAGTACAATAGGTTGGATTGTAGAAGATAAAGAATCGAAGAAACCCTTTTTTCTATTTTGTTCAAAGCATTTTATGCTACTGCTTCTGCATAGATTAGTTAGGTAGGTGGGTAGGCAAAAAAACTGAAGGAGAGGAAACTCCCAAGTGAAACTCGTGGCTCATGCTTTCTTTCTCTCTCTTCTTTTTTTTCTCCTTTTTTTGTGTACAAGTACCTAGAATGGTTCGTACATAATTTTTTTTTTGAGGGAGGGAAAGTACATGCCTATGCATGCTTATGTATGTTTCCCATGATGGGCACTGCACTGGTTTCTTTATGAAAAAGAAGCAAAAAGGAATTTTTTCCCTTCTTTGAGGACGTACCACTTGAATTGGCGTCACACATTCAAACTCTCAATATTGCCTAGCAACTCCAAACAACATTTCCTACTCTCTCTCTTTCTCCATCTACCTAAATAAAATTCTTCTCGTTGCTTCCTTCTTCTATAAACATTTCCCGGGCTTCTTCTTACCCGTCCCTCCATACTGTGCACAATGTCTTACCTGAGTGTAAAGTAAAGAGAGAGAGAGAAAATATAATAAGATTCAAGGAAATACATGGACTAGACACATAAAAATAGAAAATGATGATATTCCTTATTTTGTCCCATCAAATTTGTTTTTTTTCTTCTCACTAACAAAAAATTGACAATTTCCAACCCCCACATGAACTACATCACTTGTCACTTTAGAATGCAAAAATAATTATTTTTGAATATGACAAAATAAAAATATTTGATAATGTTAAAAAATCAATCTGGTTATTTTTAAAAAAAAGAAAAGAATGTGGAAAATATGTAAATGGGATACATTGATAGAGTGAAAATAGTGTGGATTGGTTGGAGGACAAAAAAAAGAGATTTTTTTGCACACTCGACGCAATGGGGAGTGGGTTTTGGGTGGAGAGAGAGAAGGGGCTCAAGTTGAATAGTAATTTGAGTGTAGAGAGGAATGTGGTTTTTAGGTTGAATTAGGTTTTTGGACCCGAGCAAATTTGAGAAGAAAAGGAAGGGAAGAATATGGACTCCGTTTAGAAGGCGGTGTTGAACGTCAAGCCGAGGGTCTGTGTCGTTCTCTCCTATCCATTTATATTGGTTGGAGTTGATGGTACGATGAGATGATATTAGAAAGAAAAAAAAGGGAAAGGATGGTGTGGCCGGAGACAAAATCTATGGTTGACACCCGAATAAGTGACTGTGAGTGAGGAGAGTGGGTGTGTGTGTGTGAGAGAAAACGATGTAAGAGTTGGAGTTGAAAAAGACTTTTTGGCTAGAGAATGATAGTGATAAGTGAGTTAAAAGGGAGCTGAAGAGGATCGTAAGGCATTAGGGCTGATGATGATGAAATATGTGACCCGCAGAACAAGGTATTTCCTCTTTTCCTCTATCAAATCTTTCTCTCCGACTTGTAATTAATCTACTTCCACATTGGTATGTGCATCCAGAAATTGCGCAATTAACAACAAAATGAATAGAATCCGGGTTGACTCTTATACGCTCCTCTCTCTGCCTCTCTCTCTGTCTCGGTTTTTTTTTCTCCGGCGTTTCATTCCTCATTCTAATCCCGCACAGAGCCCTTGTGCATATGTCTCATGCCATGGCCATAGTGTGTGGATGGTATAAAGAGAAAAGAAGAGTATATAAAAAGAAATGTGGAGAGTCTGGAAAACTTTCAAACATTAAATCCCATCAACATCAGCCTCACGATCACAACCATCACTATCCCCCTTCTATCCCATACACAGCTCTCTTACCCATTCTCATTTCGAAACTTCCCCTCCTGATATTCTCAATGATGTATCTTTACTCTACTGCCCTGTCCGCCCAACTTCAAGTTGGCAAGACTGTAATTCAAATGTCGGCTCTAATCTAAATCTTTCACTAATTTTTACTCCTGTGATTAGTCGTCTTCTCTCTCCTCTTTTTTTCTCTCTCTCTTTCTTCACAGAAGGGGGAATCGAGTATCATGTTCTCTGTGTTTTTAAGCTCCTCCACGTTTTTGTCCTTAAAAGTAGAAAAAGATTGAGTAAAACTTTTATCACTTTTTTTTATCTATGACAATCTTCCACTGTTAAAAAATGTTACTAAGAGTTAGTCTACATTTACAAATTTTTTTGAAAAAAAAAAGTTTATTTTCCTCGTCATTTAATTTTTATGCATATAAAAATTGCATAAATTCTATTGATGTTGCATGAATGAAAATATTTGCAAAAGGATTTGCAAAAGGAAAAAAGTAAAGGCTAAAAATTTGCAGAATTATTGTCACGCCCAAAAATAAAAAAAATGATAAAAATAATATTTCAAGAATTTTGGATTTTTCCATCTCAAATGAATAATTTAGGTGATGTTAGATTAGATGAAGAATTGGAAAGGATTTCGTGTTCTTGAAAAAAAATTCTTTTGCTAGAGCACACACATTCAAAGACAGAGATAAAAATCGGGACTTATAAGGAGGAGAGAAAGGAGTATATACACATTTATTAAATATAGATAAAATACATATAAGAGAGTGTAGAATGAGGCCAACAAAGTGGGCAGAAAGAAGATTCTGGAGTCTTGTCCGTTTGCAAGTGGCTAAAAAAAGGAGCTCCTTCATACTCAAAAATATGCCATGTCATGCTATGCGGGGATGATGACGCTAGAGAATTTTCGTGTCTCGTCTCACAAGAAAATTTCTCCAAGAGAAAGTAAATCGTCTATTCTTACAAGAAAAAGAAAATGAGAATGATCAGAACACAAAGTCGAGGGAATAGAATCCAGAGAGTTCTTGTTCTTGATTTCCATTCTATTTTTGGCTAAAAAATATTTGAGAGAGAGAGAGAAACTGTATTAAAGAGTATGTAACTTGGGTCATTATGGTTGTAGCCTGTACAAAGTTATGTACAAGACATTTGCCTTTTTTTCTCTCGTCTTCGTCTTCTTCTTTTCTTTTTTGTATTGCCTTGACTTTTTCCTTTCTCTCTCTCTCTCTTTTTCCTCCTTAGGGATGAGAGATTAGGCGAGATTAGGCCGAAATTAATTAGGAAGAGATAATGGGAAATTCTTTTGCTTCTCGCTTTTGTACTGATTGAAGAGCAGTGCAAGTGCTTTCTCTTCCGGACTCCTGTGAATTGTGATTGCAATTTTCAGCCCCTCTAACTCTCTGCCTACTTCCTAAGAGTCTGGCTGCTCATTATACATATTTACAATTATACATGTTTTCTCCACTCGAATAAAAGAGGAGGAAAGAGAGAGAGAGAGAAAGAAAGTCTTGTTCGTTTCCTTGACTCACATCCAAAATACAAAATCTGTGTATACGTTCAAAGAACCTGTTCAAGTCAAAGCTCGCGCTGCCTTTTCTCTTCCCATAATGTCAGCATGAATGATTTCAAGGGAAGAAGACCAAGAGAAAATAGGACTTTTGCGACTGTGAGTAAGAGGAAGAGAGCAAAGTCCTTGTCATCCCGTTGAAATTCAAATTGAATTATACAAGGCATTCACCATATACATTTTCAATTCAATTCAAGACTCTCTCCTTTTTGCCAAAACCAAACGAGCACAAGCTTCACTCTCTCTCTCTCTCTCTCTGTCTTTCAACATGTAAATAGTTTCTCTATTTTCTAGCTTAATTTTCTCACTACTTTCTCTACTCTATATTATTATCTTACTCATGCTTTCTCTAAAATATTCTCCAGCACATTTTATGGATCAACTAGTTTTCTCTAAAAAAAATTATCTCTTTTTTGATTCTAACAACTAAATTAATGTTAACAATCAGAGGCTTAGAATTAAATTCTAATATGAAAGATTTTATTTAAAATAATGAGTCATAATTTTCTTTATGAGCAAAGCAAAAAAATATATTTTATTCATGTGTTTAATTAATTTTTCATATTATATTAATTGACTCAAGTTTATCCTTTAAAAGTTGATAAAATGTTGTAAAATTTCCCAAGTTTCCATTTTGAATCTTGTTGGAAAAAAAATAACAAAAAGATTTGTATGGTAGACTTGCTACATTGTACATGATGATCTCCTTGTATATATACACTGTATATATATATATATATATATAAAGTATAAAAGACAGCTCGATTGTACAAAAATTTGCTTGTGTTGATACTAAATAATGTTCAAAAAATGATATCCGTTTTCTCTGTCAAAGAAAAATGTGAGAGGAAATCCTGTTGGAATATATTCTCAATTTTTTTCAAAAAAAAGAGAAGCTTTAGCAAGACGGTGAAAAATAATGTATGATTAATTCTAAAGTGATGAATTTTGTTTCAAAAAAAATACTCCATTAAAAAAAAGTAGCAAGAAAAAAAAACTTACAGAGTAAAAAAATCATTGTTACAATAATTGGGGGGTTGTAAATGTGAGATTGTGGTTAGGTTTGAATTGAACTATTGGCTAATATTTTTCCTTTAGTTCAACAAAAGAGAAAGTTAGTTGTAGTGAAAGTTACAAAAAAAAGAAAAAAGATATATATAGTGTAGTAAGCATGTAGGAAAAAAGTATATAAATTTGGCTTAGGTCTATTTGCATGAATGGACATAAAAATACATAAGGGATATGAATGGATGGAAAAGAAGGTTGGACATTGGGGGAAATGGAAGGGATGAGAGTCTATTTCTTGTTGAGAATGAGAAAGAATCATTTGATTGTGTATGCTAGTGGTGGTGGTGGGGGCCTCTGACTGTGGCTCCTATTTCTGCCATAACATCAAGAATTGTTGGTGCGCTTCCGGTCTGTTCTCAGAGAAAAATCGACTTCTTTATGGACGCCCCCTCTGACTGGTAATTTATCTTTTATTCTCTTTCTTTCCTCCAGTGTGAAACGTTTTTTTCCGCGACTTTCCTCAGATCGATCAGCCTGCTTCTGAATGTGTTACAGACATATATATACTAGAGAGAGAGAGAGAGAGAGAAAGAGCTAGAAAGTGAAGAGAGGAAAAAGGAACCATGGAAGCCAACGCCAGCGCTAACGCCGGAATTGTCCTCCGCTTCTTCGTCCTTCTTTTTCCCGTTTTTATCTTTTGCACACATCACTACCTAGCGCTTCAACACCTCCAAAAAAAACTCTTACACCACGACCAACCACATGGCCATCATGTAACCTTACTAAATCCCTTAGAAAAACCTACCTAACCTTAGAAAAAGAGAGAGAGTGAAAAAAATGAAAGAGGAAAAAAAAGAGTCAGCTTTTATCCCAAAAAAACCTTTAGCCATACTATAGTTTATCTATTCAACCGGTTCTTCTCCTTTTGGCCCTGGTGACCCTTGTCGCCACGACATTTTTGACCCAAGTTGACTCTTCATAGACTTGAAAATGAGCTGGATACATTTATCCTGTACGATCCATCTTTTTTTTCTTTGCCTCTTTGTCCACTACACTTACTACCTGCATTCATCCAAATTAATGTCACTCTAGTTTCGACCCAATCCCAGTCTTTTTTTCCCTCTCTCTCTTTTACTTTCTTCATATCAAGAGAGAGAAAAAGTCAAAGTCAGTTTTTATTATGAAAGTGCACAAGAGAAAGTCCTACAGGTTTTTTTATATGCTTTCATTACACCATAGAGAGAAATAAGAAATTCTGATTTGATCCCCGTGACCTACATCTCATCCAGCAAATTGACCCTGTCTTCCGATCTGACTCGAGTCAAAAAAAAATGTTTTTCCTGTCTTTTGTATTTTGTAGTGTTTTTTGAGAATAAAATTGAAAGTAAAAAGAAAGCAGTGCTGGTTAGAGAGAGAGAGAGAGATGGTGTGGTAATAGATATTTGAACGTCATTCAATGAAATTTAATGCATTTAATAGGATACACCAACCACAACTTTCCCTTTGAAATAAAAAAAAAGAATAAGGGATTGTATGTACGTACAAATCCACTCATTTCCCCGAAGGTCGTGCGTGACTTGGAACCAACTCTTATATATTTCGAGTCCTTCAAAAATCATCTATTTTTTTCTCTCTCTCTCTCTCCCTCCTCATCTTTAACGTTCCACGTGGATCTTGGCACAGCTCATAAGTCGACTAGCTAAAGTGCGAATTAGGGGGAATGTTATAGTTGAGATATATAGGGGGGAGAGTCAGAGAGTCAGAGTCAAGAAAAAAAGAGAGAAAATTTTCAGGTTCTTGTGACTTGACTTTTTCTCTCTCTCTCTCTAGCATGTGCATGTGTTTGTTGGGTGCATGAATGTAGTAGACGTGACGGTGAAGGAGTCGTAAATCATGGCAAAATTTTCTCATTTTGACCTCGGCGTAATAGCCATTAAAAATCATTATTGCTTCACAATGCCTCACTCTCTTCTATAAATTTAGCTAAGTTGACTCAGCAGATCTTTCACTCTGTACATCATACACAGTCAGAGATAGAGATGATGATGGTGCTCCTTGGGAAGAATGGGGTTGATAGAAGAAGATTTTACTCTCTCTCTCTCTCTTTAACTTGGAGAGTGATTCTTTACACGTACAAATCCTTTACTTCTATAATTCAATAACATTTTCGGTATTTTGAATCATTTTGACATTAGCCTATTTCTGAATCTATCTCTCTCATCTTTGTGTACACTGTCGAATCCATAAACACAATCTTTCAACAAAATCAATTCAATCAGGGAATTGAAAAATGATCATTTTTTTAACTGTCAAACTTCTTTGAATTTCTTACTTTCTACAAATATCAAATAAAATTCTCAAGAATTCATAATCTCTACTTTCTTTTTAATAATAAGAAAAAGTTGAGCAAATAAAATACAATAAAAAAGAACTACCTATTTTACATATAATAAAATTTTTCATTTTATGTTGTACATTTAACCTCAAACAATTTTACTACTAAAAATTGTACTACGTACATACTACAGCACTAAAAGAAAAATAGAAAGTACACTTTCTCCAAAAGCGGAAATATAATTAGAGGGAGAAGGATGAAATGTAAAAGATTAGAGAAACTTTTCTTGCATTGTGGATGTGGAATGGATAGTTTATGGAGAGAAAGAGAGAGAGAGAGAGAAAGTGAAAAGACGAAGAGTCGTGGTATAGAGAAAGAGTAAAAGTGTATAAATAATTCATTTCTGAAGGTGTTTGGTTACTTCTCTCTCTTCCATCTTTCTCTTAGCTAAACTCCTATTCTATGCACATTCTATGGACATTTGTGTGTACGTAAGCACATTTCTCCTCAACTTTCACTTAGAATAACGCCTTCAACCTACATATTGTAAAAGGGCTAGGCTTAAGGTTACAATGTGCGTCTTCTCATTATAGTCTTTCTCCTTTCTCTTTGTAGTAAAGTACAAGTTTATGTGTAGTTTCAACAACACTATAGATTTATACGTACTCTTAATTCTGAAAGAGGTTGGGTATCTTTTTGTACACTTGAATGGTTGATAATATGCACTGTGAGAAAGAGATTAATGAAGCTGACGTCTTGTTGCATTTTTCTTTGTTTCCCCCCTACCTCTTTCTCTCTCTCTCTCTTTCACCCGCTTCCAAAAAAAACCACCGCTCAATGAAGTATACACAGTCAGTTTCTAACTCGACACACAAATATTACAGAAAGAGAGAGAGAGAGACAGTGTATATAATTAATGATGGCCATTTTATTTACTTCTCTTGAAACGAGTCAATAAAATTGACTCAAATGAAAAATAGATGATAGAATAATTATATATATTTTTTAACCATTCTTCAAAAAATTATTTCTTAAACTTCAATCAATCATGTAATAATTGCTGGTGCAAAAAAAATAAATGTAAAAAAATAAATATTAAGAGTAAAATAATAATCAAAAAATATGATTTATATTTCTTACCTATTGTGTTGTTTCTTTTTTAAAAAAAGAAAGAGAAAGTGGGAGACATTTATTTATAGGATAGTTAAATAAATAAAAAGGAGTAGGATGGACAGGATGACAGACCAAATTGTAGAGAAGGTATTTTGTACAGATACATATTCATCTTTCTCATTGCCTTGGTTAAAAAAAATGAGGGTAAGGTAACCTTTTTTCTTTATTCACAAAACACAGACATGAATAATTCAGCTCAAGGCGAGAGCTGAGGGAATAAACGAATGTGAGAGAAAAGGGAGATACAAGTTATTAGAAAAATCCGGGTTACAAATTCAAAAAGTAGTTCTTTACAAGATAAAAGTAAAATCTCCCTGGAGATACTCTCTCTCTCTCTCCACATGTACAACCTTTCTTCAGCTGGAGTCTCTCCATATAAATATATACAACATTTTATATATATCCCATTCAACTCAGTACAGTAAAACGTGAGTGTAGCCCCTTTTTTAAAAATGAATAAAACTAAAACATTTTATGAATAGAGTCAAGTGGTAAACGTACGTTTAACTGTATATATAGTATTACATTGTGTATATATATGGAGAAAGAGAGAGAGAGAAAGGGAATGAGAGGGATAGAATAGAGTTGGAGATGGTATGCACCCTCCGCCTCTTTCTCCAAGGCAGAGTTGCCTCTCTCTCTCTATGTAATTCCTTTAGTTGCAAGCAATGATCCGAAAACGGAGATAGATAAATCTAGAGAAAAGTCTCGATACATACTGACGCTCAAATTAAGTAGATGGAAACTTTGTGTTAGCTCAGAGTAATTCAGTGACTCTCGATTCTGCTCGTGCTTGTCATGTAGTTACTAATGTTGCTTTCAATTAAAAGAAATCTTCGACATCCGCATCCACATTCCCATCATCCACCAGTCCAACTCCCTTTCTCTCTACTGTTTTCTCCACACACACACCAACACGAGTCATGAGGAACGTTGCAGTGTTCTTAGAACCCAAGACCAAGATGCTGGTTTGGTGTACGGTCTTGTAGGACTTGGTGCACAGTGGAAGTTGTAAAGCTTCCTTCATACATTCTTTCCCCTTTTTTTCTCTCTCTCTTTCTCATCTCTACCATTTCCACCCATCGACTTTCTTCTACTCGATCTTACAAACTCCCGATCACTTCTTGCACTTTCAAGACTTCTTCCATTCCACTTTCTTTTTTTTCTTTTTTTTCTTTTTTTTTGACTCTACACATTTTCTTCCTTTGCATTTACACTGTAGCCTTTCAGCCTGGCATTGACATTGGCATATTTGACTTTCTCCCTTTTGGCCAACCGTACCCCGGTTTTTTTTAGTTATATGCAGTGGCAGTGGCTACTGCTGGAGAATCAAAGGTCTGGAAAATTACAAGATGAAAATGTGGACCAAAAAATGTGGATAAAAAAAAGAGAAAAGAGGAAAAAGGGAAACCACTCGAGGTTCTATGCATTTGCCTTATACATTTGGTAAGTAGCGGACTGAGGCTGAGGCTGACCTAACGTATTTCTATGTTATCTTTCTCTTTCCTTTCTCCCTCCATTTCTTTCTTTTCCTCTTTCCTTGACTTCAATCAGCTTTCGGATTTTCCGTCTACTACTTTTTTTCCCCCTCCTTTCTCTCTTTCCTTGGCTCACGACGGTCTTCCTTCTTCCTCAAATTGGTCCGGCTATCTTCTTGGACTTTTGTACTCCACAATTAACGACCCGCAATTCCTCCACTTCATCTCGTTTCACCCAAAAAAAAGAATCAAGTCATAGTCTACATTTATCATATGTAGGTACATGGTACAGACTGTACTACCCACGAATGGTAGTCAAGGGGTGGTCCTTCTATGGAGGATTGTATGGAGGATCCCTGTGTTTGAAAAAAGAAGAACATGTTAGAATGTCTGTACTTGACATGCTATTGACAATGTCAAAAAATAGAAAATATGAAAAAAAAGACTCCAGATAAAAATTTTCCATAATGATACTCCATCAGATTATTGAGTGAATATAAACATGGAAAAAATTTCCATATTTTTTTCCAAAATAAAAATAAACTGTAAATTCACCAAAAATTTTGAGGATTTTTCCTCTAGTTGAAAAGTAAAGGTTTGTGTGTGCTATTGGAGGGGGAAGCGGGGGCTTAGAGTGAAAATAAGGCTGAAAAGAAAATAAGATTAGAAAAATCCATCGGTCGATGGTCAACGAGTAGTGGAGTAGGATCTAACCACATAGCTCATTTATCGCCTTCAATTGAACAGTACGCCTTTTAATCTCCCCACTATTTCTGCCTCGCTCAACTTGATCAGACGTTGAATTCTCCTCGTATCTCATCAGTCAACTTGCTAAATGATGCACAACTTTCTCTGCCCACCTCCCCCATTCATTCTACAAAACCCTGGCCACTTTATTTCAATATAGACGAGAGTCATTCACAGTGGAATTTGACTATATAGCCAATTTCTACCTTTTTATAAGGATTACATGGATATATACACCTTTTATATGTATAGGTATATGATTGGCTATATATGTATATGAATTAAATGAAATTAACTACCTCCTCTATAAAACATATTGACAGTTCATGGGGGAATCCAAGCTAACCTTCCCTCTCTCTCTCTCTCTAAGTTTACTTGTGAATGAATGTTGATGATGATATTATGAGCACATAAATTTTAGGTCCCGGTAAAATGATTTCTGAATAATTCAAGTCCAATGGCAAAAGGTAAGAGCCCCCTTTACTGTACTTGTGTTCATGATAAAACAATAAAGTTGAGAATAAATCCTTTTTTGGACCTCCTTGAAATTGAGAGAATCTGCTTGCCCTCTTCTCCCTTTCTCTCTCTCTCTCTCGGCTTGTGTTTATCGTCAGAGTGGGTGTAGTGAAGATAGACGGATGGACGAGAGAATTAATTTTATCAAATTTAATGAGTTGCCAAAGCCAAGGTAGACCCCATTGCCTTCTCCCTTTCTACACTTTCACTCCACTCCCAAGGACATGACATTCAGTATTCATGTAGAAGTTGCCAAAGCTCTTTCATATACATGAGAGCGCCCATTAATCCAAAGATAAGAGAGAAAGAGGGGAAGAGAGAGAGAGAGAGTCAAAGGAGAAAGTTTGTGATGAGCGATGAGGAAGAAAGCTTGGAGATTGTCATCAGTGAGAGATTATTATTTGTCTCCAAAGGAAATCTTTCTCTCTCTCTCTCTCACTCTCTCATTCTCTCATTTTCAACTCTTGTATAATTATGAAATTAAGCGATCACCTCTCCTCTCTTCCATTCTCTGCTTTCTTCTTTCTCTCAACAATTGGAGAAATTCTCCCCCTCCCCATTTTCTTGTGTCTCTCCATTATGAATTCTGAGGGCTACAAGTTTCCAATTGTACAATTAGTCAATGTCTCCAAAAGAAAATTTTCACATTTTCATTTTTTATAACATCAAGAAAAGTCTCTCTAAAAATATCTAATGCATACACATACATATATATATGTACATACACATGAAAAGAATATAACGAGAGAGAGAGGGGAAGAAAAAGTAAAATGAAGAAAAGCTCTTGTTATTAACATGGCAAAAACTTTGCAAACAATGTTTTTGTGTGAGCCTAGCACTTTATATAGCAAAGGGGACAAAAGTACACAAAATTTATACATGGAAGAGTAATAATGTAAAGTTGTTTTATCAATAGAAACATTTTCTTCATTTCTTGAATTATTATGAATCGTCTTCAATGTTATTGTTGGGGACTCTCTTTCTCTTTTCATTTTCTCTTTTGCACAAGAGAGATGGGGAAGTAAAAAGAAAATCCCTCAAGGATTCAAGCTATTAGCACTTGAAATCCATGGACGTATATAAACAATACTTCATTTCAAGAGAGAGAAAATGTATTACTCTAACCATACATCTAATAGGTTTATGTGTGTCTATATCCATCACATGATATGATATGTACATTCCTCCCCCCATTTTTTTGTACCACATACAAAAAAAAATACTTTGCCGTCAAAAGTCTGTCCATTTTCTCTTAAAAGACCAAGACCACAAGGAGTGGTACACGAGGGAAATTCACCACCACCATCCACGGCCATCCTTTTCCTTTTTTTCCATGTATAAGCCTGTACAGACGTGACCTTTCATCTCATTTTCAAAAGCTCCGCCATTCATCTTTCTCCATGTTCGCTAAGAGTGTATCAACCGTTACACACATTGGGCCATGTGTCTCTGTAACATGGAAGGATATGAAAGCTTTTTTTTCTTTCTATTTTTTTAACACCCAAAAACTCTTTTCTTTCTCTTTTTTTTCTCAAATAGTTTCTTTTCCAGACATTTTTATAGTATTTGGTATAAGAGGAGCACAAAAAAATCACTGGACATTCTTTAAAAGTAGCTTGTGTGTCAACTCAATTCAATTTGATTCAATTTATAAGGTACAGTTTGAATACAAATAAAAAAAATGTCAACTTTTTTTTCTCTTCAAGTTGAGAGAGAAAGGAGGGGGGAGGCAGAGAAATGATTAGTTAATTTTAGTCCCATTTGTAATTTGTAACCTATGCCAATGTACACACAAGAAAATTATTCTCTTTTTCTTCTTTCTTTCTCTCTCTCTCTCTCTCTCTCTCTTGTACACTACGACACATACTTGGTTCTTGGCAAAGGGAATGAATGTAGCCTTATTTATCTCTGTCTCTATAAAAAGGAAGAGTCGATTGCATTCGAGGGTGCAGAGAGAGAGAGAGAGAGAAGGGGAGCGTAAAAGTAATCGCTGACGTTGACACTCAGCATTTAGTTCCCGGCCTCACTAACCGTCACACAATCCCTTTTTCCCTTTTATACAATTCCATACCCATGCAAACTTACTAGTGGTGCATCATGGGACTGAGAGAGAGAGAGAGAGAGAGAAAGAAAAAAAAGTTGACTAAAAATCCACATGTGTATTCTATTGACTTGATATATATATATTATTTTCTCCCAATCTTCGACATGGACATGAAGATGGAGATCCTCATCCTTGACTTACTAGTGAGTACATATTTATTATGGATTTTTTCATATGTGTGATATGTATATCCATGTATGAATATTATTTATTTATAACTTGTCTTTTTTATCCCTCCCTCTCTCTCTTTCTCTGGTAAGAGAGAACGAGTTCCTGTGAAATCCAATCCAGTAGGTGGTCACCCTTATTTTTAACGATGAGACAACGACAAACGATAAGATGGCCGGGAACAGCATGCCATCTTGCCATGCTGATTTTTTTATTTATTTAATGCTCCTCCATTGGATTGTTATTTATTCCTCCCTTCCCACTTTCTCTCTTTGTGTCCGGCTCCTTGTCAAAAAAAATTGGGAATGGATTGTTATATCTGAAAATCTCCTTGTCTCCATTTTAATATAAAAATATATATATTTTTTTTACACATAAAATTATCTCATCAGGTGTTTTCTCTCCCTCTCCCACTCTCTCTCTTGTATTATTATATATTTGAATTTGTACATACTCCACAAAAATGTATTTTGAATGCATGTGTTTCACTCACTACACAGAGATTTTGGCTTGACTAGTGAAGCCAATTTGTTTGGAGCGTAAGTAACTGTAAACGCTGCATCAGACAAAATCTCGGATCAGATTTTTTTTTCTCCTGGATCTCGTCCTTTCCTATTCCAACCCACGTACTTGGTACTTGAAGTGAAATAGGGAGAGAGAAAAAAGGAAACGATATATATTAGCCACATCCTTTCATCCCTTCTCCCCTTTTTTCCATAGACACTCCATCCCACCACATATGCTAATACTAAGCACTTTCCTTGCCAAAAACTTTGTGTCTACATCTCATGCATGTACATATTAGAAAAAAGAGTTGTTTAAATACAAGGGAAATATGTAGGTGCTATGTGAGTGCACATGTAGATGGATTTGTATGTGAGTGAGACAAATGTATTGGTTTGTTAGAGACATTCAAACAAGAATTACTAATACCTACAAAAATTCTCTTGTAGTCCACGCACACAGTTTTTGAGGATTTTTAGATTCCCCTTGTTAAATTCTATTTGGAAAAAGTTTTTCTTTTTTTCCACTCTTCCACTCAACAGAAAGAGAGAGAGAGAGAGAAGATTCGATAATCGTCGACCAAACTGTTCACTGCTCCCAAGTCACAATCTCCAATCATTCTCTTCCGTTAGAATGGATGAGTGAATTCCATGGACGAGTCCTACGAGCTACAGTCAATCCATACTTTTTTTACAGGATCTACGTTCCTCCCAGTCTCTTTTCTTTTTTTTGGTCGTACCCACTACTCCCTTTACTTTTACTTTAACTTTGAGAGAGAAAGGGAAAAAAACTACAGTGGGGGAAGAAGGAGACACACTTTGCTCCAATTCTTTTGGCGTTGGCATATTGGCACTCAATTTAAACTAAATAATCACCGCGTTTCATGGATTTCGATTTCACTTTATTCCTCTCCACGACTCCTCCTCCTTTCTCTTTTGGTGTAGATTCATTGTACATTTTGTAATGTGGGGACTCAATTTTTGTGTACTTTTATTTATTTTTACAAATACATATTACACATATACAGTGTGATTCATTCAAAAGTATCCCGTTCGTCTATACGGGATATCTCATACAAATGAGCACGAAAAATTAAAATGTTGAATAGTAGTCTATTCTACGTTCGATTTGGCGTCGAATGAGCTTTGGTTCTACTCAAAAGGACCACGGCCTCAAAAGCTATGACGATTCTTCCGAGCCCGTCAAAATGACCAAAAAAGCTCATCATGAATTTTACAAACATTTTGTAAACCTTTTGTATTTCGTTTTCTGACACGTGTACCTGAGTCCAATTAAACCGACCATGGCATCTATCTTGACCCAAATTTCATCCTCTTTTCAATAAACCTACTTTTAATGCTGAGTGACATCCGGTTCAGTGGTGGCAACCACACCTGTCCAAAAAGTCACTTTTTTGACAAGTAGACCTATCTGACCTATCTGACCACTGCCCTTGTGGCCACAAATGTGGTCCGATTTTGACGGGAATGGAATTTTTGAAAAGCCCGTGAAATTCTGACGTGGCTTCTTGAACAGCCCATTGTTTTCTAATCCAAAAACATGTAACGCCTGTTCAACATTGTCATAGCGCCCAATTGTGCCAATTGAGTCGGCCACCCCGTTGTCACTTTAGTTGACATGAGACTTTATTAATGACACGGGGCATGTTTGTGGGTCAAAATTTCATGACCTGTTCACAAATCGTCGTTTTAAGAACCTCATTTGTGAACTGGGACCACAAATCTACTGAAAACTCAGATTACTCCCGATTTGTGCCCAGAAGTATGCACCAGCCCAAATTCGAAACTGTCACTTTAAAAAGTATGCACCAAAAAAGACTGCCTAAGTTAATGAGAGTATGCACCAAGATTACTCTTGGCCGTAAGTGAAAGTATGCACCAAAAGTTCTTTCGGGAGAATCGTCATAACTTTTGAGCCCGTGGTCCTTTTGAGTGGAACCAAAGCTCATTTGACGCCAAATCGAACGTAGAATAGACTACTATTCAACATTTTAATTTTTCATGCTCATTTGACTGAGATATCCCGTCCAGACGAACGGGATACTTTTGAATGAATCACACTGTACTATTCCTTATTTGTTTTTTTATACATTTTTTTCTCCTGCTCATGCTACGTTCGTGACGTAGACGTACATTTTAGGGAGTAATATTTGTTCCATTTTTTTCATTTTTACAGATATATGGCTTGTATGATATAAGGTGGAGAGTGTGTGTGTGTTTGTGTAGTATCATCAGTTTGTATTAAGACTATCAATAAAAATTCACTACGTAAGTCTCAAGTGTAGACTTGAATCTCATCTCATCTATAAAATTGTATTTTTTTTTGTTATTTCTACTACCTAAAGCTCTAATCTGTAATAGGAGATAACTTGCCTCGAAATGAATTTTGGAATCTAAACAAAAATTGCAAAAAAATATTTCAGCTTAGTTTTTAGTTGATCGAGGGAGGGGGATTTTCTTCTTTTTTTAGTTACCAATATTAGTTCATTTGAGAGTTGTACTACGTCAAGATTATGAAAGATTATTATTTATTAATTATCTTTAGTATTCCCTCATTTTTCCAATATTGGTACCTTGACGTCAGTCATGAGAATCAACACATTTTTCTTTTTAGAAAAATGTTTTTTTTTCAATGGGAATGAGTTGGATATTTTTGTAAAGAAAATTTGTAATGGCGAATGAGACGATTGTGATTGGTAGAGATGAAGATGACTAATAAATTTTTTGTGGGATTTTTTATATGGAGAAAATCATTCCAAATTTTATTGCTCATCAAAGACACTGACTAACAATGTAGGACAGATGAGGACAAGTTAAATTAAAAAGTTAAACTAAATTAAACTTCTACAAATCAGAATGACTGTAAAGTTTATCATTTGTTGATTAGTTAAAAAAAAGTTTTTTTTATTTCTCTTTCATCTTTTATTTTTCCGAGTCAAAAAAGAATAAAAGAAATTATGATAGACTAATAATAACAATGTAAAAGTTGATTATATGAAAAATATTATTTCCATTCCTACCACAATGTCATTCCATGTTATTCCGTCTAGTCTAATTTACATTTAATTTAAACTTTGAGGCCTTTTTTTTGAAAATTAACAATTATTTTCTTTTGGAATTAAGGGAAGAAAGGCATGCGTCATTTTTTTTATTTGTTAGAGAATCTCATCAAAGCATACTTTTTTATACTTTTTTTTGTCACACTTTGAAAAATTGTCGGTGTTTTCACCAAAAATGGAAAAAGAGTCAAAGTGAAAGTTTTTCATGTTATTGATTTGATGGCTATTACATTGACATAAAAAAAGTTTGAATTTTAAAAATACTTCATGAACCAATTCCACTGCCAATGGAAATATATGGACAGGTTTTTTTTTATAAAAAATGAAACTTTCCAAAGTGAAAGTAGTCTTGACATATTTTATGCACAGAATTGTGTATGTGGACTGTATTAAAAAATGTGGTCATGTTGAATAGTGAATTGACATTGAAAAAGTTAAATTGGATTGCTTTACATGATTCCTAGAGTTGATTCTAAATCGTACCTTTTTCAACTAAAGGAGAAGGAGGAGGGGGGATAGTCGATTACCTAAAGGAATATAATAGAAAATTGTGTGTGGTCCTTCTGGATTTCCTGGTAAATATCTTTAGTGTGTTAAAAAGGATGATGATGTGTGTAGAGAGAGGTAGTCAAGTTATTTCAGATTCTTAGCTCCCTTTATATTCTCTGTCTTCAACTCCCTAGTGACTGGTGACTTGAAGTTCATGAAAGCGGTCCTTGTCCTCACGATCTTTATATCATGTGTACTCCGTGTGGTACAGATTTTTTTTGAAATACATAACGCCACTTGCCTTGGATCCTCCACTCTTCAGTGTTAGTTTTTATATGTGTGTGTGTGTGTGGCTTGTTATGTTGTCAGTACTAGTTGAGTACTCGTGTGGTCCTTCTCTTTATATAACTTTCACTTGTCTGTTTGGCTAAGAAAGATTATTATGCCTTGAAAACATTTTTTCTTCTTCTTTTGCTCGCTTCGGTTCTCCCCCATAGAAAAAAAATGATAAACGGTAGTGACGTCGTTGAGGTCTTGTGTTATTTCCTCCACAATATTTATATATAAATATTGTTCAATGCATAATTCAATGGAGACTTAAAGTCTGCTCGATTGGTTCGTCTGACTCAATTCATGGAATTCTCTTTCTCCCTCTCGACGACCATCCATGCATCCGTCCATGACTCCCCTCTCTTCTACTTTCTCTACTTTCTTTTATTGTTTACAAGGTGAATTTATCGCTTGGTTTCCATATCTGGATATTTTTTTGTACACAACCCCTATTGTTCCCTCTTTGTATTCAACTGTCAGTGTAGCTTTTACATTTGTTGGCATTGATTTTATTGGACTTTCTCTTTTTCTCTCTCTCTTGTGATGTAACCAGACGTGGACATTTTTTTGTAGTGCATTAAATTTAACCAATCTAATCCTTTTTAGTCCATGTACTCTTACAGTCGTAGGTAGTCCTGGAGGATGAAAATAAGTGGAATTGATATAAAAAAAAGTGGACTACGACGAGGGAGTATAAATAGAAAACTCATCTTTTATTAAAATCTTTATAAGATTATTCCAAGTACACTCCTACATTTAAAAACTTTTTTTTACAATGGATTAAATTATATTCTTTCTTTTCTTCCAACATCCAATCTGATATTGTTCATAATATTTTTCTTTTTTTAAGAGACAGAGGAGACAATATTATTACAAAAAAATTATATTTAAAATTGGATTGTGTTCAATAGAGAAGGAGAGGAGAAAGCCTCCCAATGAATTTTTAGTTTTATTATTCAAAATTGAGATTTTTTTTAACCTTATTTTTTCTTTTAGTCTTTTCCCATGTAGAGCAAGGCTATTTCTCTCTTGTCTTCTTCAATTTTGTGGGGAAGAGGAAGAGGAGGACGGGGGTCTGAAAAGCTGGGCCATTGTGATGCATGAAAGTATAATGATATTGAGTTTGAGGAAATTCTAAGAACATGACTAAAAAAAAACTTTGTTAACCGTTTCTTGTACTACGACGACTTAGTTTGACTATCATGTTCTATTCTTATTCATGTTCTGTATAAAATTCTAACAAAAGTTTGTGGGGCATAGCACTATCCATTTGTACAAGAGAGAGACGACAGACATTACATTAAATTACTATTCGTAAAATTTTTACTTTTGTTTTTTTACAACCTTAAGCCTTGTGTACAAATGTTGATGGAGGAGGAGCTCAAGTTTAAGACAAAATCATGTACTAATCTTCATGTACAAATTTAATGTAATCAACCTTAAACCATTTATTTTATATTATATAACATAATGATGGTTAATTTTTTTGTGTGGAAAGTAAAAAAATAACATAAAGGTGATGGAGCTATGGATGATGATCCTCATGTTTTTTTCATTGATTTTCTCTTACTTTCTCTCTCTCTCTCTGTATGTGTCTGTAGTTACAAAAAACTCGTGTAATGTCAAAATTTTCCGGCGTGTGGTCTTGACGTTGTGGGCAACATTATTGAAGGGAGTTGAGGACAAAGAAATTTTTTTTGTGTATAAAATGGAGAATAGTTGTAAAAATATGCAGTGGATGGGTTAGTAGGTTTTTTTTTGGTAATGGTAAAGGATGGAAAGATAAGAAAGACATGAGAATAAAGGGACGGAAGACATAAGGAGACCAAGTTGACGATGAGGATGAGGAAGAAACGACAGCTTAAAGTTTAAGGATGGCTTTGTAAAATATGGACGAAAAGACATTCCCTCCCCCCTCCTCTTTCTCCTCCTCCCCCCATTTCTTGTCATCCTCATCGTCCTATTCGTTATGGACACTTGCTCATTCGAGAAAATGTGACGGAAACTGTTAATGGGGTGATTGGAGGAGAAAGCGACAAAGACATGGAGCTTTCTCCAAATCTCTCAATGAGCTCATTTGCACATCTTTCCTCATTTTAACCCAGCCGTTTATGACTTTACAGCACTTTTCTCTATGGACAAGAAAGAGAGAGAGAGAGGGACAAAAATGTCTCCAAGGATTTTAAATGGAAGGATATAGAAATTGTGTGTGTGTGTGTGAGAGAGAGAGAAAGATCAAACCACACACCTACACTTTTTTTCCCCTCCATTTCCTTCTCATAACACTTTGAATTCATATTCATTCAGTCATTTAATGTCTCTCCTGGTCTGATTGATGACAAACTTCTTTTCTTTCGATATTTTTTAACTGTCTTCGTCTCACATCATTATTTTCTTTGATCCCCCCACCTCAAATTATTTTTTTAAAGGGAAGGTCATTTTTATCTTTTATACTTTATAATTTTTATAGAGGAAGGATCAGCAGAGTTAAGTTCCTTTAATTATTTTTTAGAGACAATTTTTTAAAAAAATGACATTTTTTAAATTCACTTTTCCATTTTTTGAGAAAATAGAAAAACATAATTTTGTTGATAATAATTATATTTAAAATGTACTTTATTTTTTGGATCCATTTAAAAAACAATTTAGAAAAACTGATTAACTGTACCTATTACCTCTATAGAAAAAACAGAATTACCCCTCCATTCCCCAATATTTTTGATTTTGGAGATGAAAAGGAAAGGTCAGCCTAAGGGGGAAAATAAATGAAGAGTTGATGAAAGTGTCCAAAAACTCCTTCCGGTCTCTCTCTCTCTTTTTGTTTTTGTCTTTCATCCGGCTAACAAAAAAAAGTAAAAGAATGATTATATATAATATAGAAAAAGGGAAGGGGTCCAAGAGAAAGTAGCCAGAGAGCTCATTTCCGTTTTGAAGATGCGCATCATGTTTGACCTATTTGAACTCAAGCTTATTTTTACTGTCGTCGACCCTACCACTCACTAGTCACATTCTCATTCTATTACAATGACTTTCTCCTATTGTAGAAAAAAGTATGGGACATGTATGTAGGTATGTGTGTAGAATATATTGGCCGTTGGCATGACAACATGAGTGAGAGAGGGAGAAAGTTAGGGAAATTTACATGCCCCCACAATTTCCATCCCAAGGTTAGAGAGAGAGAGGGGGGGAACGTGGTTGCGTATTGACGACGAGAATTGCAGAATATTGACAGACTCTTATTTGCTTTCAACGATTATTAAATTTTACAGATTCACTCATAGCGGAGCATTGAGTACTATCAACTTTCTCTCTCCTTGTTTTTTTGTCCTCTTACTTTCACTTTTTCGGACTGTATGGGTTTGACTTTTTTTTGTCTATGGGAGATTTTCAATAAGTTTATGAATGGAAATGACTTGGATTCCTTTTGAATCCAATGAATTCTCTATTTCATAACTTGGGGGTTTACCTAAGAAAGGGATGCGGTGCGGGCTGGTGATGTGTGAGGGAATATGGGATGAGATTATGAATGTGGGGGAAAATTTGATTGAAAATTCGGGACACAGAAAGAAACTCTGTGTGATATTTCTCATGGCTCCTTGTTCAATGTGTCGGCATTATAATATAGCTCTGTACATGTGTAAGAACTTTAGCTAACCCCCCTCCTCCCCTCCCCCATACATGCCCATGCATCCCCACTATATTCTTGTTGAGAGCCAAGAATCTTAAGAAGGTTTCCACTTGGGATCATTTTCAAATAATGGTTTTTTCCCTATGAAATCATAAATCATTTTCTATGAATTGACGTCGGGATGAATAACATGGCTAGAGTATTAATACATGTAGACCTCTATTCCCTCTCCCTTTCACCAAAATTATATCAACTTTTATAGATAGTAACACAGCATCCTCCAAATATATCCCTGGTACTCTTTAAAACAAAGCCAAGACCCCCTTGACACTATACAATTCCCACGTGCTCCCCCTCCTCCTCCTCTCTATCCCATCTCATCCTATCCTATCGTCATGATCAAAAGTTGAAACGAATTTTCAGTCTAAATATTTTATCCACATTTTCTATGTCTCTATGTGTCCTCCAATTTAAATATTAAAAAAACCCCACGTTCCAACTTGTCACACTCTTGTGTCCCTCCATTCCACAACTATTCAAGTATTTTTTAGCGGGGGGGGGGGGGAACAATTTTGCAAATAAAAAATGGACAAGAGGAGGCTTTTAATGCTTCTCTGGTAATTGAATTGCATACAGAGAGAGAGAGAGAGAGGGGGGAGAGCTGACCAAGGGTAAAAAAAGGGAGAGAGAAAAGGTAGTGACGGGTGACAGAGTGTGAGGCCCTTGAATAGTTGACGAAAAAAAAAGGGAATGATCGATAGTTTTAATGCATGGGCTAGTGGTCAGATTTCCCAAGTGTGGATGGATGGATGGCATTGAGATTCGGATGTGTGGATTCTGGAATTCGACCATGTGATGACACAACTAGGGAAACCAACGGCAATAAATTATGTCCCACTCCATCCATACATATATTTTATATATCAAACATGTACCCACCACGTCCCTCTTATCCCCCAATGTTTTTTTTTCGCCTCTTCCTCTCTCTCTCAATATTCCAGACCCTCCATCTCCATTTCAAGCCTTTTTTTTGGTCAGTAAACAGGAGGAAAGAGAAAGGAGGGAAACAGTATTTTTCGATTATATTCTTAGTGATACAAGTCCAAAAGATTTTTTTGGGGAAAGTGGGGAGGGGTATCATTGAATTGTCGTAAGATTATCTCATAGAATGTGATGCGGTTCGGATTTTTTTTCATTTCAACAAAGTATTTTTTTTTCTCTTGAATGCTCAATGTGTACACTGTACAAATGTACGATGAAAGTCCCAGCTCTGGCCCACATCTCCCAAGACGTAGAAAGCAGAAGGAGAGAGAGGGAGAGTACAAGAGTATTGGAATATGGGAAGAGAGTTTGAAAATGGTGGTACTTAAAAAAGCTAAACTGTTAGGAAAAAGGGGGAGAAGGGGGGAACTCCCCATTTTCCATTGGAATAAAAGCCATCCCATCCTCCTTCCCAGCCTCCTGTGGAATACGATATGATGTGAATTCAATGATAGAAAATACAATTTATAGGTAAACTTTTCTCTCTCTCTCTTTCTCAGTATCACCAACTATTCAACATGGAGTGGAGTGGGGCTACGCTTTAAAAGTGAATGCGTTTACTACAGTTTAGATTTGTGAAGGGAGGGACGGGGATAGTGAAATTCTATTACATTCCACTTTCTCTCTTTATAGTCCATGTGTATCACAAGAGAGAGAGAGAGAGACATTCTATAAAATCCAAAAGCGAGAATCGTAGCCCAGGTGCTGAATGGAAGAACAAGAGAGGGAGGAGGAGAAAGTAGTAACAACTTTTCTCCTTGGGCATAGTCCAGTCTCTCTCTTTTCTAGTCTTGAATTTTGGCTCTTGGAATTTTGTACAGATCACATACGCACAAAAAAAAGAAAGTAGAATTGTGAGAGTAGTGCTTGGCATTGTAATGAGTTTCAAATGATCGTCTACTAGTCCCCTCACATTTTTTCTCCTCTCTCTGACTTTCACTTCATGAAAAGGAGTTTTCCATCCGTTTTTTTGGGGTTCCCAAGTACAAAAAAGAGATGGGTAGATTTTTTCCATAGTCTTAGGCAAATTTTTTTTTTATTATCATCAAACCCCATTCCCCATTCCTTTCTCCATCTCATCTCATTTTTTTGTTTATTGAATCATCAAGATATTTTTTAATAGAATTTTTACAACTAAATCCTCCATTAATTCTAAACACCCCAAAAAATTGTATAGACCAAGTCAAGTCTTGTTTACAAATGGGCCTCTTCTTTTTTTCTTTTCTTATACAGCCAAACTCTTCATTGAAATGACTAGACTTTTTTTTTAAAAAAAAATAACTGACATGTTGTACTAAAAATAAATTGATCAGAAATTGTACAATTGGTTTGCCATTTATAGTTTTCCAATTGAACCGATTGAAATGGGATGGCAAATACTGGGGAAAAAACCTTTCACCCCCCTCTTCACTCCTTTCTCTCCCAGAGAGAAAGGGGGGAAGAACAATTGAGGGGAGGGGGATTATTCCATGTGTGTGTGTGTTCAGTGTGATGAGAGTGAAGATGAGAAATTGGTGAATTCGTTGTTGTTGAGTTTTAATCAGTAGAGATCACAGGCTATTTCTTGTTGTAACGTTGAAAATGGGATGGAGAGAGAGAGAGGGCTGTCGTAATTGAATTTCAAGTTGACAAAAGGTTTTTGGTCTTTCGAATTGACAGGTTGCTTTTTTCTGTGCTCTTTAAACCGATTTAATTGAATCGTTTGGGAGGTTCAAATAGAACCGGAGTCTATTCAACCGAAGCATATCCAAACGAGATAGAGGAGAAGGACCTCTTGACTCTTGTTGTTGTTGGGTGTGTGCTGTTGCTCCTTGCCTTGGCTGTGTATAGTTAAACTCATTGAATTCAGTTGACAACGTCGTTGTGTGTCGTCCGAGAAGACACAAGTCCTTGAACCTCCACACTCAATCCTCATGGCAATGGACATGTACAAGCCCATGGATAGAGTTGGCTGTTGTTGTCATTAGATTCCTCCCCACTTTCTCTCTCTCTCTCCAACCTGGGCATTGTTAAGTGTTGAGGTGACGCTTTACTTTCACTATACCACTTTCACTCTATATAAATGGACGGGGATTCATTCATATGATATTTGGGTTTGGACTTGAGTCAAGTGTGAATGTCGAATGGAACGGAGTGTCAGTCGAGATTAAAATCGAAACCTTATAAACTCAGACCCCTTCTGCTCCCTCGTCTATAGGGAGAGGCACACAATAAACCCCAAAATTGAAAGTCATGCACAACGTGCGTGGTTCTATTCCAAGACTCACTGCCCCCCTCAGGTTTGACCCTTTTTGACCAATGGGTCAATTTTGTATCTTTTTTTCGTTTAAATTACAGAGAAGTCAGCCAAAGAATAAAGTTCCTGGGGGTTAATGTTGAAATGGAGAAAATTCTTTTTACAAACTTTTTTTTAGTTTGCATTAGATTGGGCAATGGTAAATATATTCTGATAATAAATGAACCATTTTAATGGTTGAGTTTACATAGTACAGGCGAGAGAGGAGAATTTTTTTTTTTGGGTATAAAAAAAATTGAACGTGGTCACGAGAATTGAATTCCGACTCGCTTGGGCTTCCTGTATCTACAGATGAAATAGGTTCTCTCTCTGTCTATAATGTAGCAATAGTCAACAAATCCTTGGTTTCTGGCCCAGAATCAATTTGGCTTCCGTTCTTCTCTCCTTTTTCTCTCTCTCTCTCTCTTTTGTACTGTAATTCATTGGACATGGAGCGTCCCAAATGAAAATATATTACGAACATTACACGGTAGCTTTTCCTATTAAAAGTGTATAGATTAATTTTAAATTATGCTCTTGCATGTCCAGTTCAGTCTAGTTTTTTTCTTTACTTAATTTTATTATTATTTAAATTATTTTCTCCCCACCAAATTTTTTTTAATCCTTTTCATTTTCCTCTTTGTATAGAGTCTCTCTACACAAATCTTTCACAATTTATTTTCTCTACTGGGTGAAAGCAATTGAGTATAATTTTTTTAGATTAACTTTTTACACTGTCTACAATTTTATATTCAAAAGACCCAAAAATCATTAGAAAATAAATTACTCTTTAGAATACAGAAATTTTACTTGTACAGTCACTTGCATTGATTTTATTGTTTTTTGACTAAAATTAAAATCAAAATTAATTTTCTCTTCTAACAATTAACTCTAGTCATAAAAATTCCTTTTATATTGATGATGTGTCTCATTAATTTGACCATCTCGAATTAAATGAGTCAAGGATTTCTACAGCAAAGGGTAGTTTATGTATTGGCACATGGATTGGAAATAATTGGCCAGATAATTTTTTACTAAAAATTTCCTTTTACTAAAGATCAGTGTTAACAGTCAATTAAAAATTATAGTGCCTAGAGACAACTTTCACCCTATAAGGATACCTGGCTTTCTCTCTGTCTAGTTTGAATTGATTCAAGGCTATAAGAATAATAAGAAGAAAGAAGAGGATGACAAAGAAAGGAGGGAGAAAGCAGAGAACAAAATGCAAAAAAACCCGCACCGCTCGGTACTAGCCGGCATTGTCACCCAGCCAAAATAGTATTGAATACAAGGATGGAGTTGAGTGATGGACGGGAGACATGTTCTCTTGTAATAAAACCAACGAGATTTAATTGAAGTTTGAACCGTTCATGAAAGGCGAAGAGTTTGGACAGGACTTTCTCTCTCTCTCTGTATATTGTGCGTATGTACAAAAGAAAGACTATAGTCATGCATGTCAGAGACAGCCAAGATAAATGTTCCAACCTAATTTTACTTTTTCCTACCAATCCCTATACTTTCCCCCTCCAGACCCTATAATAATACATACATACAGGGAAAGTATTGGATAGGTAGAGGAAAAGAGTATGAATGGAGGATGTGGGTTCACTTGGTAGTTTTTTGGGTAGAAAATTTGTATAGAAAGATTGTGCATATCCTCCAGCTATTAGCAGTATGCATGCGTAACCCATCACTGTCAACTTTGTGTATGGAGAAAGAGAGAGAGTGTGGTCGTTTTGGTTATAGGGCATGGAATGGCATCATAGGAGAAGAGAAAATAGAGAAAGCATGTGCTTGTATAATGTGCTAAATTCCAGTGACACGTTCAAAATATTTTTTTTTTACAATTAGTTCATCGAGCTGTCCTCATGTGAACATGGCACATTGTAAGAGGCTGAAAGGGCAACCCTTGTAATGTAATGCTAACATTGCCTCTTCTTCTTTTCGTCTTATGTCAATGTCATAAAAGGTGGATTTTTTTTCTTCCTTCAACAAAATCTATAGCCTCCATAGCGCCTCTCATGACATGAAAACCTATAGAAAATAATATTCACCTTTTTTTTCATCTTGGTCTATTCAACAAAATTCCATGTATTATGCAAACCCTCCTTTTGATCCTTGTCCTTTGGATTATGCATGAAGAGGGAAGAGTACAAATTAAAATGGGAGGGTGAGGAGAAAATTGACATGTTGCCTTTCCCCCTTAAACTTTCATTTCCGGCATTACTTTCTTACTGAAAAAAAATTTTTTTTACAAAAATGAATTCCTTGTCCGTGTAATATTTTCTCTCTCTCTCTCTTGTACCAGGAGTTCAAGGTGATGTGAACATACAAATGAGGTTAATAGTTTTTAGGTGGACTTGATGGACAGAAAAGAAAGTTGTGAAAATTATTCCCCTCCCAAAAGAAAAGTTTTTTTTTCTTTTTTCAGAAAAAAAATAATTGCACAAAATACGAGAATACGCCCAACCAGAGTCAAGAAAGAGGACTCAGCAATTTTTTTTTGTTATTTTGAGACATTGCTGACCAAACCGAAAAAGAATTGTCATGTCTCTCTCTCTCTAAAAAAGGAACTTGGAACATGACAGAGTTGGAAGGACACTGTAAAACAAGACAATTAAATACAAAGTCAAAAGTTTTTTTGGGGGAAACATTGTACTGCAATTAAAATTCCACTTGGAAATAGAAAAAAGAAGAAATCATGTCACTTTCTTTTTTTTAAGACAAGACAAAAAAAAGTAAAAGTGTCTAATGTCAAATAAGGTTGAACATGACCATGTGGAGTCCATTTTAGCTCAAATTACGTCATAATGATGATGACACTCTCATCTCTGAGTGATTACCCTTGTCTTCACATGAATGACTTTTTTTCCATGTCTTTTTTTGTGTCTCCCATAGCAATTAGAGAAAGTCATTTTTAAAATGGTTGAAAAATGAGTGAGTTTTTTTCCAGAATTTTAGTCGACAGCTGTTTTAATTCCCTCACATGACATGATTCTTCAATTCAACTCAATCTCAATTAAGTCTGGGTGATACCATGGAGAACCCAGACGAGGAGGAAGGGGAGGGGGGAGTGGGTTCGTGTTTTGGGGGATAATTGGTATACGATGGCATCATGATGATGATCATGGTCATTACAATCTAATCTGATATCTCGTCAGCAATCAGTCCTTGGGAGAGGAAAAGGAGCTTATTTTTTGGTTTCACATTCACAAATGCAATGACATTCTCTGGCAATTACAACCTGTACCTCCCTCCCCCTACAGTGAAGTATTCCCCTCCATTCTCCATTGTTTCTCGAATGGAATGGAGGAAGCCGGGTAGAATAATTAATATAATAAGGTGAAACAATATGATGGAGGTTTTAGGTGGAGGGAGATTGAAATACATGTTCAATTATTTAGATATAATAATAAAAAATTAAACCATGCGCGTGGCAAGTCTCTCACAAATGAGCTAATTATGATTGAGCAGGATGGAGACATGCACTCTATTGGAAAACGGCTCAGGACTAGCTTTATCTCCTCCCCTCCCGTTCCTCAATTTTCTCTTACTCTCTCTCTCTCTCTCAGGTGAGGCCTGTCGTTGGTGTATGATTTAAATTTAAATTGAAACTGTGGGACTTTCTTGTAGAAATAGAAACAAAAAAAATTCAACTAAAATAGAGAAAGTGACTTTCTCCGTTTTCTCCGTCATGTTTCGACAAAATCCAAGGGACTTTTTAGTTGTGAATGAAATAGGGGAAAGTATTTTAATTAATGTGACCTTTTTTCTCCTTATTTTCGTTTTGGGTATGAAATACTGGAGTTAATTGGAGGAGGTTGAAGGTTTACAAGTTCAAATGAATTGTTGTACTTGTTGTTGATAATTATAAAAAAAACAATGGAATTTTTTTTAAATTATGCAAAAGCCAACCTCATGACCTTTAGAATATTAAATAAATTTTCTAGATAAATTGTGAATTATTTAAACTTGAACTAGAGTCAACAATGTTATAAATATTGAATTGATCTGAGTTGTTAGAATTATTCAAAATAAGGATTAAAAAATAATTATGTCAAGTTATATAGATGTTTGAAGGTTATAAGAGACAATAGAAAATACTGTTGTATTTTTGTATAGCTAAATAATATAATATTTATAGTCTAAAATAGGAACAAAAGATTTTACAATAGAGACCCTCGATTTATTTCCGAGAAAATCTCTCCCAAAGTTACAACAAACGAAATGTTCTATTGTAAAATATATTAGAGAGAGAGAGAATTTAAGACCAGCTTAAATTTAAATGAGCACAAGGAAAATTTAATTATCTCTTTAAGTATAAACCATACTCATAGACATGTACGTACATATAATCAATTTAAACATTTGAATTTATCAAAGCTAATCATTTTGATATAGTCCCTTCATTTACTGTCTTTTAATGAATACAATATTTAATATATATATATATATATATATATATTTCTTTTATACAAATGGACTAAACAATTAAATTTAATTATCACAATTGTTATTCCAATATTTTAAAATTTATTTCAAAGACTCTTAATTAAATTTAAAATTATAATAAATTACAATTCATAAAGGCCTTACACAGTCCAAAAATATTTTTTATTATATAATAATTTTATCTGTATTCTTATTATAGATGAAGAAGGTCAATAGAAAAAGTAGTTAAATATTGACAAGGTCAATGGTGACCATGAAAATGAGTTTCTCCTCAATTTATGAAGAAGGCTTGTCCACATAAGTATACAAATATATTTCAAAACATTTTTATGAGAGAGCGAGAGCCAAAAAAAGGGGAAAAAATGGAAGGGAGTGAAATTGATTTCCTACTGAGTATTATAAATGTGACTATAGCATGAAAGTGAGAATTAGATGATCATTGAGCATAAACTCCCCCAAAAAATAGAGAGAGAAGGGGGAGGAGGAGGAAAGTAATTTGCACGCCATTCAATTCAGTCCAAAATATTATGACCCTCTTGTACAATATTCTAAATAGAGCATAAACTCGAATGTAACGTCATAAGTAATCAACATAAAAATACAAAACGTTAAAAATTATAACAAACATTTAAATTCTCTCATTTTCCTCTCTAGGTATGTACATAACATGTAAATTGGAGAACATACATCTTCATTCATTGAATAGAGAGAGAGAGAGAGAAGGTGGGTTGTGAGTCATAAATTTGGGGGCTGTCACCACCATAACCACAGCCAACATAATTACACCAATAATCTTGAATATTATTACTATGAAACCCTCTCTCTCTCTTCCCATCAACTCATCCATGACTCTCGCTCCACTTAACTAGGGAGTAGTTAGCAAATAAACAATCATTTTTATTCTTTTATCACCCATTCCCCTCCCCATCTCTCTGTCTATAAAAATTAATTTTAGAAAAAAATTTTTGGAAAAAGTTCAAGAATTTGAGAGCAATGGACACACAAAGTTAAAAAAAAATTGTCATAAAAAGTTTTAAAAAGTAAATCGGTTTATGTGAAGCTGTATAATTGTTTATTGTAAAAAAAGTTGAATTTTGGAACAGATGGATTTCTCAATGTTTCTTTTTACAATTTATGAAATTCTCTCTCTCTCTCTCTCTCTCTCTCTCTATGCAGATCTGTAATCTTTACTCTCTTATACATGTAGGTATGTACATTATACAATTTTACCGGTACAGCACGCCTCATGAGGAAAGGAAAGAGCAATTCCAGTTTTTTTTATATTATTTAATTTAATACATGAAGTGAAATGAAAAAAAAGGAAGGTTGAAGCGAAGGATTTCGTGTGGAGAGAAAAAGAGAGAGAGGGATGATCTGTAGTTTTGCATGTTAAAAGTTGGAATTCAGTGATGCAGTCATTTTGAAAGAAATTGTTCCGTCTGTTGCCCATGTTGCGGGCTCCAACACACACCCGTTGATTCAGCAAGTAGTGTCTGAGAAGAACTTGTACTTTCTCCCATTTTTGGGGGTCTTGGGTCTACTTTAATACATTGATAATCCAATCTACATGTAGAGAGCCAAAAAACTCTCTCTGTCTATATTAATCCTATTATTCTATTATATTCTGTTGTGTTAGAGAGCGTGAGAAGGAGGGGGGCGCCAAATTGTAAATGAAAAATGAAGCTCAAACGTCCTCATTTCTCTCCGTCTTTTTTTTGTCTAAAATTATACCACTACCATAGTACCAAACCCCAATTTTTTTGTGTGGGATTTTATACAGTGAAAGTGGGGAAAAAAGGAAAATATCATTTTTTGCTGGAGAGAAATATTATAAAAATTCACATTCTTTCCGCCTTTATCTTTATTTCATTGTGTACATTGTGCACTGCACTGTAGTTACGAGGAGAGTGGAGAATGATACAATTCAATATAATTTAATGGAATTTGGCATTTTCCTTCCCCTTTTTTTGAATCTCATTTCTCTCTGGGTGAGTTTGTAGTTTTCTAGACAAATTATATGATTTCTATAGACAAATATTGTACTCTAGTAAAATAAAAGGGGAAATATCAATGGTGGTCGAATGTCATTCCATTAAAAAAAAATGTTTTAAATGGTTTCCCCTTCAAAATTCCAACTTTGTTCTCATTTTCAATCTCATTTTATTTCTCTCTACCTTCTCTACCCCTCCCTTTCTCTCGGTTTTGTGAAATGAAAAATTCCTCTTCAAAAAATACTTTTTGGCATTGTACGACATGAAAATGGTCTCAAAATTAAATGGGGATTTGAATTTTATATTGGATTTGTAACAATTTTTTTGAATAGTCCAGAAAATTTATTCTATTTCACAAAGACAATGCCCGAGTGTTGAGAGAAAGAGAAAGCAAATGAGAATTTACTGTTAAATATTTAATATAATTTTAACTACAAAATGGAAATTACAAATTTTACAATGTTAATTCAAAGTAAAATGATTATAAATAATTTGTTTGGAAAACTTTCTCCACACAACAATTTATTTATTCAACACATTATTTTTTATCATTTCCACAGGAAATGCCATTTCCATAATCTTATTTTATTTTTACAATGCACATCTTTTGTGTATTGTAAGGGGGAGAAAGTATAGAAATTTCAATTGCAAAAAAAGATTTTTTTGTATATGGATCCCCGTCAGTTCAAGTCAATGAGAAGAAGCAGAGAAGAAAGGTGAAAGGGTGATAGGGATGAGGATGGGTGAGATTTCTTTTGTTGAGAAACTTTGTTGAAATTTTTTTTTGATCAATCTTTTTTTTTTGCTAAGGACAGGAAATGTACGGGAGAGTACAATTGGTGGATTCCTCCTTGGGAGAAAGGGGGGACGATGATGCTGAGTGATTTGTTTGTCATGAAATAAAAGAGACGGGGACAGAGGCCTATTTTATACACTGTTGTGTCACCACTAAGGGAAGACCACACGCAAGTTCATAAAAAAAGGAATATAGACGAGTAGACTATCAAAATAGTCCCAAAAAAGGTATTTCGACACTTGTGCACTTTGTTCCAACTGAAACCTTTCTCTTTTTATGTGGGGTTTCTTTTAGAAAAAGATTTTTTTTAGACACGACTCTCTCCCAGCCACTGTACTGCTACTACAATGGATTTATGTGGAAAAAGGTAAAGAGAAAGTGGGCGGTATGGAGGGACTTTTGGTGTGTGTATTGGATAGTAAACTTCTTGTTTTTAATGATCAAATTTGCTCAAATAGAGCCTCCTTTCTCTTTCCCCACTTGACAATTGAAAAGTCGAATGGCTCTAATTGCGGTCTTAACAATCTACAAATTTCTTTGAGAAAGAGAGACTCAGATTCTTTCTTGCATACAAGTTACAACTACAAATCAGATATGGCCTCCCTCTCTCTCTTTTACTTTCACTGTTCCAACCTTTCTCTATTTTTAGAGTTTTCTCCATGTTATCTTTAGTTTTATTTAAACCTCAGATTTTTATCTCCCTTGCCTTCTTGTTCCCTAGCCTAACTTATGACTTTCTGCTGACTTGAATTGACTTTGATTTTCTTCGTATTTTCTCTAGAGCTTTTGATTGTTTAAAAACTGAGGAAAGTGAAAGTGTGTGGAGGAGAAAGTGAAGGTGGAGAGAGACAATCTTTTGATAGTGTATTTAAATTACAGATATAAAATTAAAAGAAATTATTCTCCACTTGAACTACCTTTCTCTTTCATCCTGTACATATTTTAATTTGAATAGAAATCCTTGTATAAAATAATGTAGAACACATTCATTTATTAATCTTTTGACTGTGTGGATAAGTGAATTACAAAAAGTAAAATATAATTTATAGAAAATATGAACAAGAGAGATGAAAAGTGAACAAGTTTGAAAAGTTTTTGTCTCTAATTTATTTCTATTGAAATGAAGAGAGACAGAGAGAGAGGGGGGGGCGTGATTATTTGACATTGTCTACATGACCTCGTCAAATAAAAGTAGTCTCATTTCTCTCACTACAGTCAACGAAAGAGGGGGAAAAATAAGAGTCAATTGAATTTTGTCTATACTCCTTTCTCCCCAGTGTTAATGATTAGAGAAACAATTTTGGAGAAAGTCGAGTCTCTCCACATGAGGAAGGAGTGGAGAGAGGCCCTTTCTCTGTGGGTGGGTGTGTATTTATAGGAAGTTGTTTGGTGGGGTTTGAAATGTGTGTAATGAGCCCATGTTGTTGGGATTATTACTTGTACAATGAGAGCGATATTTAGCACTCAATGACATTAAATGGGTAGTTGTGCCAGTTGTCACTGTTGGTAGAAAATGGAGTGTATAATGTGATATTCCCTTTTCCCTTTCTCCTCCACGCATCACTTTCTCTAGAGGAGGAGGAGGATACATGAGGGAGAAAGTAGGGAACATTTTCTAAAGGTTTTCTCTCTTTGGAGTTGGAGGACTCAAATTGTTGTTGACTCTATGGGTTTGGGGAGGGCTTGGGGAGGGGGAGGGGAGTATAATGGAGAGAGTGTGTATGTGTCACGGGGGATGGCATATGGTCTTGCCTTTAATTAACCGGATGAATGCGCAAATTAGTCGAGCTTCCGATAATTTAAGTAAGACGAGCCACGTTCAGGAGGCTCTTCTCATCTCTTTTTCCTCTAATTACTTCCTCGAGTACCATGGAATGGGCCCTACCCATTCATGGTCTAACTGCTACACTTTCTCCCCTACCTACTCCCCTTACTTTCTTTTTTTTCTCTTCTTTCCCTGGTTGAATGTCATTTGACAATTCAAGACCAACCGTTTTCTCTCTCCCTCTCTCTCTTTTATACAAAATTTCTATTTAGATATATAAAAATATTTCATTCGTTTGCTAATTCCTTTATATTTTCTCTCTCTCTCTTCACTTCTATTTCATATTACATTTTCTTCCTTTACAAATTACGTTTATTATTATCTTTATTATACCAACTTTCTCTCTCTCTCTCTCTCTCTCTCTCTCTCTGGTACTTTCTCTCTATTCTTCTTAATTGGGAAACTTTAATAGTAATGCACATTTACTTTTAGTCATTTTCCAATGGTAAGCTTCTTACTGTATTTGTGTGTGTGTGTAGATGCACTCGTATATTAATTTTAATGTGATTCAGTTTCATAGAATCAAACTATCGACTTTATTGATTTCCCTTAATTGCCCCTCTTCTTCTTTCTCCACTCTAAAGTTTTTGTAGACTACAATTCACATTTAATTTCATAACTCTAATTGTTTTTGCCATCATTTTACATTACATCTCTCCCTCTCTCTCTCTCTTTACTAAGAAGAATAATACAAAAAATTTAACGTAAGTTGAGAGTCAACTGACGTCAAGGGAAATATAAATAGATAAAAATCTACGAAAAAACGTATTGGCCATAAGTTTTCATAATAACTTTCACTCTGCTTTTCCTTTCCCAACAAATTCATTTGTTTGTACGAGTATGTACCTTATGTAAATGGATATTAGAGAATGATTTAGAAAAGAATTATTTTTATAAAATAATCTCTGTTAATTTTCTTCATTTTAATTTGTGACAATTAAATTCAAGAGATATTGATAGGCCTTGAGGTTTATTTTTTGACAGAATGAGTCTCTCTCTCTACATTTGAACTTTCTCTTTTTAAATTTCTGGTCTACACAATTTTGAGCCGGGCATAATAAATTAAATGTTGTCATGAGTGAGGGAGGATTTTCAAAATACAAAATTATTTATGCCACTCCCTCTAAAGCTTTCATAGGCAGTGGAGGAGGAGGAGGAGAGGAATTAAACACTTGTAATTTTCTCTCTTTTCTGTAATTGTATCGTCCACATTTGTACAAAAAAACGTGTTTCAAGAACCATTACAATTTCCAACTTGTCTTTCCACAGGGACCAGGTTTTTTTTGAGGAATTAAGTTTTTTTTCTTACAAAAAAAAGGAATGCATCAAGTCAAGAAAAAGGAATAGATAAAAAAGAACCCGGGCTTTGGTTGTACGAGTACACTCCAAATTTGATTACAATCTCAATCTGCTCTACATACTCTGTCAGCCCCAGTTTCTTTTTTTATACATTGTACATTTAAGCTAGGAGCACTCACTATACACATTCTCCATTTTTTTTGTGTGCATTACTCTCTCCACTATCTCCCTAAAGTAAGTACCCTGGTGGATAATAATTGCAGAAATTTAGTGTGCTTCATAAAATTTCCTTAATTTCTCCAACCCTGAAAGAGAGAGAGTCAAATGAGAGAGAAAGCTCAAAAAATAATGGGAGTGGTAAGGGAAAGTGAATAGAAAGTAAAAAAAAGAGAAAATTTTATACAAAGATTTCTTCACTTTCTCGTTTACATAATCTAAGAAAATACAATTACACAATCTGTAACGATGAAGACTTTCTCTTTGTACATGTCGAAGAGTACATGAGAACATAAAAAAAATATCATAAAATTTGTGACCATATCGCTCTCAGCAATCAAATCAACGTTGCTTCATCAAAAACTTTTATTTTTGATGGTTTGTGATTAAATTTACTATTTAAATTAGGACTCTTTCTAGTCTTCCATGTAAATATTTTTATTTCAACTTGTCAGTACACACCATTCTCAAAATTGTTGTGCTTCCTCTCTCTCAATTAAAATTTTGAAATTATCTTTTCATAAATTATGTGGGCGATGAATATAAGGAGAGAGATAAAAAATGTAGAGTTTTTTAATTGCACAGAAAATTAATTATAATTTGAAGTTTTACACTCGTCAAAATAAAAAACCTTATAAATTAAAATTATACGGACAATACGGCCTAAAAAAATGGGCAGAAGCCAGAGACAGAGGGACAGGGAAAGCATTTATGAGAGAGAGAGAGAGAGACAGAAAGTAGACAATTTTTTTTGCACTAGGGCTCTTTTTTGCACGGAGATTGGAGATGATGGGAAGGAAGCTTACATTTAAAAAGTGGGGAATGAGGTAAATGTAGAGATAGAGAGAGAAGAGTGTAGAGTTGTAAGACGAGTGTAACCTATCAAACCTCCCCTCCCCCTCTCTCTGTCTCTCCACGATTGCGTCGACTTTTTTTTTATTTTAGTCTCATCGCTTTCCTTCTCCCGTTTCTCTCTTTTCCTCTGAACCAACCTCACTTTTTTCCTTTAGTTCCCGCACATCTCTTGACCGTATCCAAAGCATCCCTCCTGCTCTCCTTTTCAACTCTTTTTTGTGCATCTTCCTATCTGTTTTCAAACATTGAGGGAATTTTGGGGATTATTTTATTATCCTTTCTCGATTTGGAGCATCTCTAACAACACAATTAAATTTTTGTCGTCTCAATTAAAGCTGGAAAATTTAAAACGTCTTTAATTAAATTTATTGAGAATAAATTGAGAAAAAAGAATTTTGAATAATTTGGAAAAAAATAAGTTCGTTTCTTTAAAAGACAGTGGTGACTATTTTTTGCACTGTATTTAAAAGCCGTGAAAATTTCTGGAGAAAAAGAAAAAGGGAGTATATAAAAAAAGGGAGGGTTGATGATACAAAATAATTTTTTGTGTTGGAAAAGAGTTGGAGAAATGAGGTTTTTTCTTTAGTGGAACTGGATAACCCAACTTTATCCATCACATCACACCACACTTGACTTGGAACAAAGTTGAAGGAGTAAGTAAAAAAAGAGAAAGTCCTTTTTTTCCGGATCTCTTGCTTCCTCTCTCTCTCTCTTTTCTAGAGACTCATTCTGTCATTTGATGGTGTCCTCTCTAACTCATTGAACCAGCCCAAAAGAATTAGATCTGAGCTAATTAAATAATAGTGCTCGGACCACATGTAAAGGAAAAAGTGTCTCTAAAAACCTTCTTGTGGGGTCTCCCTCCTTAAAGACCTCTTGTTGAACTTTTTGTGTGAGTGTGTTTGTGTAAGGAAAGACGGAGGGGTGAGGAATCTTTTAAATTCTGGAGATCACATCCCCTCTTAACAATCTCCTTGAAAAAAGACTTGATCTTCATTTCCAATTCTATCTCTCCCCACACATAATTATTCTCCTTGTGTATTTAACGTGTGACCAACAGAGTCCCCAGTTCTTTTATTTGGGGCTTTTCTGTCTTCAACTCAATCACAATTAAGGTGAAAGTAAATAACAGAGTAAATTTTGTATTTGGGGGAAATTCCACCTCCACTCCAAGTTGACCCTTTTTCTTCTGTGTGCTCCAATCAACTTTGGAATTTCATTTGTGTCATTTTTTTTATTTTGACAAGGGTCAAGTCAACAGCTTGGGAAGTGACTTGACCAGGAATCAGGATCCTATTCTATTTTACTTCAAGTACGTCACAACTTTCTCTTTTTTTATTCGAAATATAAAACACAAAATAACACAAAATTATGAAACACAATATTTGACATAAATGAAATGATTGTCGTTAATGAGGATTAAAATATTTTTTAAAAAAATGGAAATGAATTTGAACGCGCAGAAAAAAATAAATAAAAAATGAATTTTTCTTCTTCTTCCTGCCAATGGTGGTTAAATAGTTATAAAAAAAGAGGTTTTGAATTACGGCTTATCTTTTAATTATGGTTATGTCAGGAGGGAGAATGAAATGTTTAGTTTTTTTTGTGTGTGTGGATACAGAGAAAACCTCAATCTCTCTCTCTCTTGCCTGTTTTTTTGGCCTGTGGTGATGAAGTTGAATAAAGCAAGGGCTGTCTCTCTGTATTTCTTTCCATGTTTGCGAATGGGCCAACAAGCGTTGACTGTGTTGACTCTGTGTAAATTGTTCCCGTTTACTCAGGGACGAAAATTGAAATTTTTTGACCATTCCCCCAAACAGTCAAGACAAACATTAGAGTCTCTCCTTAATGTATTCACTCTCCAGCTGTTGCATCCTCTCCCTCTCCCTCTTTTTCTGTATCATGATAAAAAAATATTTTAACTATCATTAAAAAAACTACACCCACTCCTGACCGTATCCCTCCTTTTTTTGAGCGAAAAAAAATCACAATTAAAAATCTTTTACTTTATGAAGGGCTCCTAAACTTTTTTTTAATGTTAATTTCATGGGTCAAAGAGGGCCAATTTATTATGAAAAAAAGATAAAAAGATTTGCCATAGTAAAAAAAGAGAGTTTTTTTACGACTCTCCTCCTCACTTTAATTCTCTCTCTCTCTCTTGTTGGGAGACTTTTTATCTCATCTTTCATCTAAAATGTTGATTTGATAGAGGAAGGTGGTGGTGGTTGAGGAGGGGGAGAGTGAATAAAGAAGGGGGGGAAATGGCTTTGATGACATGATGAGGGTTTGTGTCTAGTAGTGACATAGGTATTTGATTTATGTGAAATAATAACTACATTCTCCACGTAAAACTTGGCCCTCCAAAATCTTGACTCTTTTTATTTAACTTTTGAATAACTTGCGCCTCTCCTTCCACTGAGAGAGAGAGAGAGAGAGAGAAGCTGAGGGAGTAGAAACTTTTTTTGTGCTTTCTTTCTTTCTTTGGATAGTTTCTCATGTTGATATTCTTAGGCTGAGAGTGACAGGGACAGAGTTGAGTTGGTTGCTTGGTTTAAAAAAAAATGATCAAGAAATGGAAATGGGACGGGCGGAAAAAGAGAGTGACAAAAGTCTTACAAGAGAGAGAGAAAGTAAAATGAACAATGAGAACTTTCTCTCCTTCTATATAGCACCTTGAGGCATTCCAGTTTGATTAACTTGAATTTTGTGCTGATTCTGTTAAAAGTTGCTTCTTCTTCTTTTGACTTGGTTTTTCTTGACTCATAAAATGTATTCATCATCCATTGGAATTGCATTCTCTCTCATCAAGATTTTCACTAACTTTGCAAATTGTCAAGACAGAGGGTTCAAGTATTACGAGCCCCCCCTCAAAAATGTTCCTTTATTTAATTCGAACAAGACATTAGCGTCTCTCTCTTTTTTCCACACCAGAGAGAGAGAGAGGGAAAATTTTTTTTGGATGGGAAAGGTTGAGAGTCAATATATGGTCCGGTCATTTCTGATTAAAGTTTTGTGGAGACTCAAGCACCCATGTCATTGCCATGCATGAATGCATGCTTTCAATTCAGTCTGTCAGTCAAGAGAACGGATCGTCTATTTGAGCATACATTAAACCCCTTTTCGTGTACATAACCCCCCTCCCCTCTTTTCCTCTACAAAAAAAAGTCATGTCACAGCCTTAAACTCTCTCTCTCTCTTTTGACCCTCTCTCAAAAAAACTGGGGATAGTGTACTCGTACTTTCTCTCTTTACTTTGTAAAAAATTTCTACCTCCACACTTTCTTTTCTGGGGAAAGTACACACGCATGGGTTACAGTTGACGTGGCACGCATCCCTATTTCTCCCATGGAGTGAGCCATGAGGAAACTAATGCGAACAATTATTATGACAAATGCTTACGTCATCAAGACTCATCAACCCCAACAAACAACAAAAAAACCCGGCCCGTGGTCAGCTCCCGTATGTTGTCTTGTCTCTCATTCTGACTGAGACTCCAAAACTTGAGACTGTGTACACTGGAGAGTGTGGAATATTCCTGGAAAATAAATTAGCATCCAGTTTTACACAAAGAGAAAGTACAAAATTGTGGAATTCAAGTAGACACTGAACCACAAGAGAAAAGTCATAGAATTTTCTCTCTCTTTTCTCTTTTCTCTAGATGTAAGATAGTCCTTGCCTTGATTCTCATGGAAATAAGTAGAAAGTAATTAATGAGCTTTCTCTCTCTTTCTCTCTGGAATAAATAAGCATGACCAAGGGATCTACTTTCACTTCACTTACTTTCCTTTCATCACCATCTCCATTCCCCTTTTACTTTCCCCTCTTTCTTTGTGACTTGAACTTGTGTGTCATTTGAAACTAGTAAAAAAAATTCTGACTAAAAACATCATCATTGCCCTCAATTATTTTTTTTTGTAAAAAAATGTACACTCCAATCAATTTTATCTTTTTTAATCCTTAAAGTACCAAAGGACTTAAAACAATAGAAAAATTAATTTTTTTTTGTTATATTTCCCATTTTTTTAATGCTGACTAAACTCTTTTTTCTTCCTAAGTCAAATATAATAAGTATTTAAAAAAATTAAATGAATTTTTCAACTTGACTATAGACTACACAATGTTAATGTTTTTTCCCAAATTTTGAAAAAGATTTTCAAAGGATTATAAAAAATGACAATATCCTGTCTTCACTTAAGCTCTTTTATAATGAATGATAATGATGCTTCCCATATTGTGTTCTCCCTTCCACTTTTTAATACGGGAAATAGAGAGAGAGTGAAAGTAGGCCATGGCTTGTTAGCTTGACAACAAGGGCTCCAATTGCTTTCTCTTTTTTTCTCCATCCTTCTCTCTCTCTATTTTCAACCTATCCCTTACAGTAATTGGACTAGGCAGAGAGAGCAGGATTTTAACAAAAAAAGAGAAAGTTGTATTTAATTGTATCGTAATTTAAACTCAACTTATTTCCTGGACAAATTCCAACGGGGAAAAAAATTATTTTTGTATACTTTCACCATCATCATCCATTTTTTTCTCTCTCTGGAATTTTTGACAGTGTGCATATGCCATAAGAAGCTATTAGATTAGAATGCATTTGTCTTGCAAAAGAAAATTCTTTTTAATTTCATCAAAAAGTCATTATGTCTACACAAACTTGAAAGCGGCAGGGAAGAAAATACAGAAGAGAAAGTTGAACGTGGAGACTATGGGAAAGCAATTTTTCAAAATGTTGTTTTTTCTATCCCATTTTTTCCACTAAGAAAAAGAACCTTCCACGTTAATATTAGAGTAGTGCTGAAAAATTAAAGAGAAAAAAAGAAAGTTAAAATATTCCATCATCACAGTCACACTCTCCCCTTTTATAGTCTCATGGCGCATGATACTTTCTCCGGTTCAAAATATTTCTTGACTTGTATTCACTTTACATAGACCACAAAGGATTGAATAGAAAAGCTTGTGGTGTTTGCATTGTGAATGAACTTTTGAGTGACCTTTTTGTCCAGAGAGAAAGTTGCGGTTTCGTGACCAGGCTCAAATAAGTTGGACAGTTGATTATATGACTCTGATTATTTTATAAAGTTTGATGTGGACAACCTTGTTTTTTTGTATGGCTCCATATTTTTTTTGGGGAGAAAGCCACTGATGCACAGATTTGTCTAGCCATTAGATAAAATGACCCTTGAGCTAATGTAAGGAAAGAGAGGGGGAATTTAAGCTGATAATCTAGTAGAAATGTGGAGAAAGTAAAGTGCTTTTTTTTCTCTTGACCTCCACATCCACTCCTCCACCATCATCGTCTTTTTCTTTTTACAGTTTACTAATGTACGGGCATTAATGGTCATGCTCCTTATCGTTAGTCTGTAGCCTGTGTGCTTGTATTTTGAGAGAGTTGAGGATGTCAACGGAAAAAAAAGTGTTTTATTTTCAAATTTCCTTTCCCTTCACTTTCTCTGGTAAAAAAACTCCCCCGTGATGGAAATTCATGTTTACAAAAAAAGAGGAGGAGGAGGGAGGATTGTACAGAGGAAGCTTCCGCATCCTGATGACCCCATAGCCTATGGCCCATGCCTCTAATTCTAATTCCACAAAAGAGATCCGGGTCTACTCCTCCCTTGTGTGCATGTCAATTGAACCGATTTGTATGCACACTTAGACTTAAAATTTTTTGGTGTACCACCATGTCATGTCATGCTCCGATATATTACTTTCTCTTTTTATGTACACAAAAAATTCTCTCTCTTCCTTGTAATCTCATGTAGGGGAGAGGAGCAGAAGATTTTTGGGGATAAAAAAAATCGTGTTCCACAATCGTGGCCCTATGAATTGTAGAAAGCAACGAGTTATTTACTTTAGTTTATATAAAAAAGAAAAGAATTGCAAACGGCTCGTTGCCATGATCCTCCATTTTTATATCAACTTTTATGTAGAGTTATTAGACTAGAACCAAGAACTCACTTGCTCATCACCCAAAAAATCTTTTTCCCCTTTCACTTTCTCTCTCTCTCTGTACTATTACCATCTCAGCTAAATATTGCTTCTTGACATGATATGCCCTCCCGTTTTTTTCCAGTGCTTTCCCTCCTTTGGTTGGGAGAAAGTGAGCATCTTCATCTTGTGTTTGGGAAGGAGTTGCATGTAAGTAGGTGTAAAGTAGCAAGAAGCTGTCAAATGGGGGAGAAAGGGAGTAAAATAATGTGTGTAACTACATAAAGAAAAAGATAAAGGCAAGTGAAAGTGAATGAGACCACTTTCTCCCACCACAAACATTTTTTTGGGGGGATAGATGAGGAAAGATAGGCCCCTCACCATGTTGACTTTCCCTAGAGGGAAACAACAAGGGGCAATAATGGTTTGGGGATATAACAAAATGTTATTATCCTTCTCATAATGGCACTTCCATTTAGAAATTTCAAATGGTCAACTCTTTCCCATCCCACTCTGGCTGAGGCTGAGGGAGAGAGAGAAAGAGAAATGCTGTGACCATATTATCATCCTTTCTCTCTCCCTCTCTTTTTCTTGTAATGAAAAGAAATGTCTCTGGCCCACCAAGTCTCGTCGAGTTTATATATAAATTGTAGAAGAGCCAATTGGCTAACCATCCCGTTCCTCTCTCTCTCTGTCCTCAGGAGGGAGTAGAAAAAAAACCGGCAGACAATTTTTATTGCACAATTTCCCTACAGTGAAGGCGAGAGACGGGGGAATAATGGGAGGAATATCCATAAGGATAGCAAGAGATCAATGTCAATCTCAATCTCTTCTGTATTCTGTCTCTCTCTCTCTCCATGTTATATATATGGGGATTGTATCAACAGACTTTTCTTCAGAGAGAGAGACTTGTCCTTGGGATTACATTAGTTGACCGTGTTTGTCCCATCATCATCGTCTCTAGGATTATATAGCAAACGTCCCTCACTTTCATTGTTCCCCCCCTCTCTCTCTCTCTTTCTCTCTCTCATGGAAAAACATAAATACACATACTTTCTCTGATCCTTTTAATCTATTTTATATACTTTCTTCCATATCTCCTATTTTTTATACACAGTCCCTAGTCCATGACACTGTGCAATTTTACCACAAAAAAATTTATCCTTCTTTCTCTTGTCTTGTACAGATATACAACTACCTAACACAGATAATTTGTCCAATGGCACACATTTCCCCCTTTTTTTCTGCTTTCTCTGGCTTGGCTTCAAGGGAGATTGTCGATAGCTTTTTTTTATCAAAACTATTTCCTAATTATTATCCTTGTCCCTTTTTTTTATCTGGTCATTCTCATTCTCGTCCTCACATCCCAGTGCATGTCTTCCAATTTGTGCCATTTTATGTACAGATACCCGGCATTTTTTTGTGGCTAGTAATTGTACAGAGAGACGAGTAAAATTAATGGCATTTATTTCTATTCACTTTTCTCTTTTCAAATAGTTTTTTTTGCACTTCAAAAAAAAACGTTATGGAAAAAAAGTGTTTCGTGGTGGTTTTGTGATGAATTTGGCGGGGAGTGAAAGTAAAAGAAGGATAATTGCTGATTTGCATGTTTTTTATATGCAAAAATTGCTTTGAATGTGGTAATCCTAATGTTAGTTTTTTTACCCCTATTTTCACGGTGGTCCATTTTTTTTTATTTGCTCGAGTTGAAATCTCATTGGACAAAAAAGTAATAAATGGTTGAATGACATGCAAATCATTTTACATAAAAAAAATTTCTTTTTTTTAAATTCACATCTCCATTGTGTGATTAAATTACAATTGAAATATATACAATTTAATGTTACATTTTATTAAAATATTTCCTCAACATTTAATAAATTCATACACAAAGTACACAAAGTACAGATTTCACCAAGGAGGTGCACAAAATATGCAAAAAAAATTATTTTTAAATGCAGTTGTCGTGACGTGGTGACACCCACCTTGAAAAACGCAAGGAAGCGTGCCTTCATGGGAAGGTGGCAATGGTCCTTTTAGTCACTCCGGCCTTTGTACAATATAATTAGATATAATGGGACCAGGAAGGTTAAAATTGGTTAAGCATGTGGGAGTGAAATATAATAATAAATTTGATTTATAATAATTATATTGAAGGCAGAGGTATTGAGTTGAAGACTGCGCCAAAAACAAAAAAAACTTGTGTTCCATGTTTTAAATAAAGAAGGGAGAAAGACATACTAAATAATTTAAACTACCAAGAGAGATTTGTATGGATGAGAAAAAGAAGAAGAAAGAAGGAAGGAAAAGTTATCTTAAGTATGGAGTCAGTTGGAAAAACAAACTAGGCTAATTTAATGATTGTAAACTTTACTCGTCTCATTCCTCTTCCTCCCAGCAAGGCAAAAGAGAGAGAGAGAGTTGTGCAAGAGCACAAGTTGAATGGTCGTTGATACAGTTGTTGTGTTGTGAAATGTTGTGTTGATTGCAATAAATAAATTGTTTTTACTACTTTTTCACTCAAGGCTACGTAAATGTTGACACACATGTTTAGATTCTCCATCTCCCCCCTTTTTTAAGGTCACAGGCCACACCATCCTCAACAACAAGAGAGCTTTTCACATGCTCCAAGCTATTTCATCCATTTTATGCATTTTCATCTCCTTATTTCCTTTCCACCATGGGGAGGATGGGGAAAAGACAACCATTTTTTTATGTGTCACACTCCCATGTTCAACTACAGTCCCTGTGTCTGTACACAAGTAATATTTTTGGGGGGGCTAAAAATGTTGTGGAATTTACGCATATTTAAAACTTTTTTCTTTTTGCATGCTTGGAGATATATTTGTAGAGAGAGGAGAAAAAATATGGGGAGATGGGCGAAAAGTATTTTGATCTCAATAAAAGTGAATCGGAGAACAAATGTTCTCTTTCATTCCCCTTAAAACTCTATTACACTTGTACCTTGTTCTGGTATGGTGTCAATGGACGGTAATATAATTCCTCCATTTCATTTTCCGTCTTGTATTTCTCTCTCTCTAGGAGGAGGGAAGATGAAAATAAAAAAGTAATTCAAATTTTCGAGTGCTCTAATGGAAAATAAAACTATGGGAAAGAAGAGGGGGGGAGACATGGCCGTGATAAACGAGCAAGATGATCTTTTCGTCTCTGTCCAAAATGGTGCTAAGTGCACAACAAAGGGAAAGGGAAAATGAGGGGAGTTTGTAGAAAAAGAGAAAGTGAGAGAGAGAGAGAGAGGTCCAAAATGTGTAGTTATAGGTACATTGGAATTATTGATCTAGCCCATTTAGCCTCTTCCTAGTGTCCAACGTAATGCTCTCTATAATATGCTCCGCACATTAGATACGATCCGTTTACTTTTTCTTCATCTCCTTCTTCATCTTGTTCTCCCTCTCCTCCATCTCTAACATTCCCCTACATGAAACGTACATGGCTCTTTAGCTCCATTTTTTTCCCTACCGTCTACCGTCACATCCACGAAAAAACCGGCGGGTGGGAAAGGCAAAGGAGAAAGCGAGGCAGAGAGTAGCCGGTCGACTTTCAACGGCCTAGACACATGCCATTAGGTTCTTTGCACTTGAACGTGATGCAAAAAGTCAGGGGAGATTGCCTATAGCTTTCTCTTTTTCTTATAGAGATTCTTATGTGTGTGGGGAAAGGCCATAGTTGGAGACTATCTCTATTTTCACATTTTTTTTTATCCCGTATTAAATCTAGAGGAAAAGAAAATTGTCCACCATCTCAATGGCGGCCGCAACATTTTCTTGTTAGTCTCTCTCTCCATCCATAATATGGAGTCTATTGATGTATATACATGAGGGAGAGAGGGAGAGAAAGTGTACATGAATTCAATGATTTCAATGCTAACCTTCGTCCCATGTTCACGGGGTCGACATCGATTTTTACTTCATGTGGTCCATGTGCCCCTCCGTACATTAAACCAAGGAGTAGAGTTGGAATCTATGAATACAAATGACGTGGTGTGTGGAGAAGAAGAAGGAAAAAAAGAAAGTCTCTTTGGGTTTTATTACTCACTACTTCCGTCCTTCTTCTTCTGCTTTCTCCATATATAAAAGAAAGTATGCATAGAACTTGCATATAAAATGGTTTTTTGTATAAATTCCGTCTTTTTTGGTCCTCCTCAATGATATAATTTGCTTCCCCTAATATCTCCATACTTTCTCCTAGATTTATCTCCCAACATTTGCTCCACCCACTCTCTCATGATGATCATCTTCCAACTTTCTCTCTCTCTCTCTCTCTCTCTGTGACTTACATTGAGTTGTACTCAATTGAAAAAAATACTTTGGGTGTAATTTATCCACCGTCAATATTCTTCTCACCCTCCTCCTCCTCCTCCCTCCAATTTTTCTTTATCCTTTTCCTCCTCTCAAATCTCAAATGTTCAAATGTTACTTTCACTTTCTCCATGTTCCTTTTTTTATATGAAATATTTGTAGTGAATTTGCAGAATAGATTAATTGAGTCTTTGAACTTTTGACCTTTTTTTTCACATACTTTTATATTTTAATGTAAACTTTGAATATTTTGTGTAAAGATGAAAAAAGAGAGACGAAGGAGGGAGAAAGTATTTTGGAAGGAATTTTATCTCCCTCTAAAAATTATGGAAAAGTGAAAGTGACGTTTGCTTGACTTGTGAGTAAGATTCTGGGTGACATTATGAAGAGGAGAGGGGAGTCCATTTATTCTTCATAGAATGATTGTGTTGACAATCTGTTTTTCAAAGCCCCACAAATACACATTTTCTTGTGTATAGAGACCACTCTCTCTCTTTGTCTTATAATGTAGACTCAAGAGGATAAAATACATTTCCCATTAAATTCTCTTTTAGGAGAGACTTTCAACTAAAAAAAATTTTTTTTAGCTATGGGCGGAAGGGAAAGGAAAAAGGGGAGGTTTGAATTTTACAATGATTAATACAGCCAACCATTTTAAAATATTATCTCGTTGAATATTAAACAGAATACTTATTATGAGTATAGTTAAATTGATATGAAAGAAGACTGATTCAACTTGTACTCTTCAAACTACACACACACACTCTTGAGTCAGAATGATGATAATGCTGCTCCTATTTATTTATCTTTCCCTGACGTCATCTTCCCCCATCCTCCCCTTTTTTGCATATATTTCTCCCCCCCTTCAATTCATCTCTTCTCTGTGTGTACTCCTTCCCTCTTTCTTCTTTCTCTCATCTTTTTTTAAACCAAGGAGAAAGCTATATTGCGCAAGTTGATTTCATTGACTTTGACTTTTTTGTGTGTGTGTGCTTTTTTTCAAGACCTTCAATTGCCATGGGAGAACTTTTGAGATGATTTTTTTTACTTTCTCTTTTTTAGTTAAATTGGCAATTGAAAGATTTTTTTTATTTTAGTCAATTACAGAATTATGAAATTATGCAAGTCATGACATTTATTTATATTAATTGAACATCAACAATGTTTCTCATTAAATTAAGTCAGTTGAATTTGTAAATTGACAAAAAAGAAAATGATAAAAATTGTACTTGTGTCATATATTTGGACTAAAGTGAAAGTTTTTGTGGTTATTTTTATGTATTTCACATAATATAGTAAGTACAGTGATGAGACTTGTACAGAAAAAATTGAGAAAAAAAAAGAATTTTTGGAAAAGAGAAAGTCAACATTTTGAGAGGAGACACTCACACACACACACAGACACACACACACAGACACACAAACAAAATGAAAAATAGTTTTCTATTCCCCACCTTCATTGCTACGTGTTGTATATATGTACACATTTATTTTTTCACCGATGGTCTCAACTGAGAAGAATGTTTCGTGTCTCTCAATCCAAGTTGACACTTGGTAAAAAAAAAACATGCAATGAGGCTGACATGATGCTCATGTGAAACACTGCTTGACTTCTTGGAACAATTCCAATCTTGTCCTCTCTCCGAGAAAGAGAAAGAGAGAGACAAAAATGAAATAGATGATTCATATATAAAGAAAAAAGAGAAAGCGCTTAGAATTTAGTCTCCAATCCATAGTCCACAATCTCCCCCACATGTACATACCATCATGTTATTTCTCATAGTTGAATCTCTAACATTTTTTCTATGTCTGATTCCGTTTCAGGTTGTTGGAGGTGAAAGGAGGGGAAAAGAATTGGGTGAAAAGAAAAGAGACAGACGTTCTCTCCATTCCTCAGACAAAAAAAGAAGAAGAAGGATGGAATTTTTCTGTACCGATAGTACAGTCATGATTCAAATAAGGTGATGAAAATAAGGCTTTATGCTTCTACCAGCCAGCCATAGAGAGGAAGAGAGAAAGCGAGAGAGAAAGGAAAAACGACCAAGTTGACTTTCGTTCAATCCACTCAAGTACTCAACTCTCACACGCCATTCCCCCTTTTCTATAAGATACATGTGACTTGTATGAAAAAGTCATCTCTACACTTGAGAGATCCTCATACTTTCTCTCTCTCTCTCTCCCAGTGTCCTTATAAGAGAGAGAAAGCGAGATATTTTTTGGCAGACTGAGTGCATGGGAGTCACATATGCATAGGACTGTCACTGCATATAACCCATCCACTCAATCCTCCAAACCCAACTGTGACTGTGTGAGGGTTCTTGCTCTTGTCCCCGGTTTTTTTTTGGTGAAAGTGTGGAGGGTAAAAGTGAAATTCTGTATGCAATTTCAAAATGACTCAGTGAGTGAGACTGGTGAAAGCAAATGAGGCACAATTCTCATATCTCCCACACCATTATCCTCATCACCACCCATCACTCTCCCTCGTGGTGGGTTGAAAAAAAAAACTTTCCCTTTTCTTTCTCTCTCAAAAAATAAAGTTTTGAGTGATGACACAAACATCAACATGGTCTGCTTTCCCTGTATCATTGAATCGTCATCATTTAAATCTCACTCTTGTGTCCCCTTTCTCGGACTTTGAACGTGGTTGTGGTGGGAATATGAAAAATGTTAAAAAATTATGGTCCACTCCGTGAACACAACCCAAATAAATTCATTTTCATGATGAGACAAGCTAAATAAAGAAGAAAAAGAAAGTTTATTATTTTGACAAATTTAAACACAATGGAAAATTTATTAGAGTCTTCACTTCTGATTTGGTTCAGTCCAAGTCAAGATATTTTGGAGATAAAATTAAACTACAGAGTTACACTCAGATAAAAAAACAGAAAGAAAAAAAAGAAATAAGGAAATTTAATTGAGGAAAAGAAGAATAAGAAAAAATGGATCCGTTGGTCAATGGGGTGACAGAGGAAAGAGTCAATGGGAGTGGATTACTTCCGTCACTCTTTCAAGGCGTGACCACCATGGCCACCAGTACAGAAACAAATGCAACATTCCCTTCCGTCTCCTCTTCATCACTGAGCTTGTCACCATCTCTCACCACTACCTCATCGCCTTCATCCCCATCAACTTTCTCCTCAACATTATCCAACATGTCCAGTCTCACATCCAAATTTATTCGCCTTGTGTCAACCACCCCCACAACAGGGACAACCGACGTGGAAGACAAGTCAAATATATTAAGAAGGTCAACGACCCTGGACTCAATAGTACCCACAGTGACCTCAACGCGAACAACCCATTGGAGCTGGTCAATGATAAAAAAGACTTTCGAGGGAGGGAGTGTGAATAGTACATTGAGTGGAAATGGTAATGGAGGGATGGGATTGTTGGATGCCAAGACGACGAGTTCATCCGCCTCCTCAGCTATGACCATTGACCATCATGAGAGTTGGACAGAGAGTGTGTTGAGTGCCAGGAAAGGGTGGACGAGTTATGGGGATGAGTACAAGAATGAGCGTGCCAAGGAGAGTGCCAGGACAGTGAGCCAAGTAGCTCTAGGTGGTATGGAAAGTTTGTGGAGAGGGGAGGAGGGGGGTCGTAGTAGTCCCCTCCATGCCTCCACCACAACTTTGGCCCCCCATTCAACTCCATTCAACTCAACTTCCATAAATGCCACTAGCAGTAGGTTGAGTCTGGCTAGCCAACAAATAATTAGTAATGATCATCTTCATCATCCCTCCAATGATGGTAGTGGTGGGTCAACCTCATGGTTAAGTGGAGTGAAAAATTTAACGTCGTCTTTTAGTGAGATGGACCCTGAGAGCTTATTTTTGTATGAGCAAGAGGATCCCCTCAGTCTCCCCATGTCTAGCTTCAATCTCATCCTTAATGAATCCTCCACTTCCTTTGACAATTCTTCTTATTTTGGTAACATGACTGACACCAATTTTAATGAGTCTGGACTGGGTGACGTGAAAATTCCGGGTTATAATTATTGGGCTCTCCTTCTCATCATTTTCCCTGTTTTCACCGTCTTTGGCAATGTTCTCGTCATCCTCAGTGTCAAGAGGGAAAGGTCACTTCATAATGTCACCAATTATTTTATTGTCAGTTTGGCTGTTGCTGACTTACTTGTCGCTGCTCTTGTCATGCCATTTGGCGTCTATTTTCTGGTACGTACAAAACTCATTTTACTTTCTCTTTTTTCTAAATAATTTTAATCTTGATTTATAATTACTTAAGAGAAAGCTTTACGAAAAAACTTTATAGTCATTTTTGTTAATTATCACGTCACTCAATTTTTCAATTTAACGAATTCAATTTCATTTCGAAATATTTCATTACGTATTTTTTGACCTATTGAAATATTACTAATCATAATAAATTGATTAAGATAATGGAAAATTAATGACAAAATTTGAATAACCAAAAATTAAAACAAAAGTTTCTTTTTTTCCAATGACACAAAAAAATGGGAGTAAAGACAAAAAGATTTTTTTGTATAAAAGAAATTGTAGAATATTCACTATACAAAAAAAGACTTTCTCTTCATCTCCAGACTAAAGACAAAAGGGGCTCATGATTCTTGTGGGGAGTTCATGGGAGCGTTGAGCATAAAGAAATTGTGGGGAGGTAGGATGGTTTTCCTAATATTTTTTGGGTAGACTAAAATGTTAAAATGGGGAGGGGGAAGGGGGGGATGGTTCAGGAATGAGCAAAGTTTATAGAAATAGCTTGTTTGTTAAGTCACTCTAGCGAAAAACTAATCGAAATAAAATTTTGCAATCGTTCCCCTCATCTCAAAATGTTCACTAGAACAGAAGAAGAACAAGAGGAAAAATGCCCAAGGAGAAATTTTGTTTTCTCTCTCTTTATATCATGTACACAAAGTCTCCCCTCCAAAATATTTTTTTTCTCTTCTTCTTTCTCTCTCTCTCTCTCTCTCTCTCTCTGTAGTATAACAAGAGATTCTTTTGTAGCTTTAGCTCAATTTTTTAGCTACATAAATATTCAAGGTCGACATGGTGATTTTTCAAACCCCACGGTTTTTTTTCTTCTTCTTCGTCCCCATTGTCATTGTGTGTGTCTCACTATTTTTTTTCTCTTGTTGGGTTCTGTCAAAACCTGAGAAATTTTTGTTTTGATGACTCATGCACCCAGTCCCTATTTTTATGGTCTCGATACAAAAGTGTACAAAAGAATAATCCAAGCAAAAGATGACAGTCTTGTACATTTTCAAAAAAAAAAAATTATATATCTTTTTTTTTACCGTCTACTTCACTTCAATGTCTCATTGGCTTTAAAATATTATTTTTTGGGGAAAGTGTATTTCAATATATATTTTATAGTCTGGAGAAAGAGAGAGAGAAAGTTTACTCAAAATGCTTTGAAGGTTGATTCTCATTTCCCTGAAGAATTTTCATGTTGAATATTCTCAAAATGCCGACGCTCCTCTTGAACGAGAAGATGAAGATGATCTGAGGCAAGTTTATTACAGTTGAATCTCAGTCGTAGTCACTCAATTTTACGCCATATTCATCAACCCTCCAGCCAGCTTTCTCCACTTGAATCTCTTTTTCTCTTGTAAACTTTCTCTCTCTCTCTCGGGAGAAAAGAGATTTTGGTGAAAAAACATTAAGAAAATATTTTTTTTTATTGAAATGTAGATATTTTTGAGATATAAAATCTTTTAATGATTTCTTCTTAAAATCTTCAAGTCAAAGAGAATAAATTTACAACTATTTTTTTACTCTCAATACTAAAACTACAATCCATTTCTTGAGGGGTTCAAAAAAAAATGAATATTTTATATAAAAGAAGAAAGTATATACAATTTATTTTTTTTGGAGAAAGTTACTTTGAGATAAGATTCCTCTCTTGCAAATAAAATGAGGAAGAATAAACCCATAACGATCTTTTCCTTTTTTTTCTCTTTCTTTGAGGAAATTGTTGGAATTGGCTAAATGCTGATTCTGAATTTATTATACATTGATGCTTCACTGAGTTGAGTCTTTGTCTTGAAAGAGAAAAAAAAATCTTTGAGACTGATTAAAAGAATATCGATTTCTTGTTCCCCCCAAAAAAATTCTTCTTCTTTTTTTTGTATCCAAAATATTTTCTCCAAACTTGTTCTCTATATTAGAGAAAGTTTGTAATAGAGAAGGAGAAGGTTTGAAAAATATCGAACAATATAGCTTTGTCTTGTATAATATTTCATGGTTGTTTCTTTTTTATTATGTAAAATAAAAATCTAATAATATCCAAAAAATTTATTCTACTACTTTTTTGCTCCCTAATCTTAATACACTCAAAAAAAACTTTGTTGTTTCTTTTTTTAGAAAAAGTTTTTTTTTGAAAATAATATCAACTAAATGTTTATTTTGTAAAAATAAATTTCATCACAGACTCTCCTCCTTTCTTTTTGTATTAAATTAAATCAAGTTAGTATTATAAGACAAGATAAAAAAAACATTCCACCTCATTTCTCTTCTCCCTAATCTCACAATGGAGCAAGTGGAGAAAACGGATTTTGCCAACAATTCAACACTAACAAGATGGCACAAGAAAGTATTGACAAAAGTTGCTTTATCTCCCCTTCCGTCTATTTTTTTGTGAAGAAAAAAAAGAGAGAAAGTGTAAAAAATGGAGAGTAACAAGGAATGACGGAAAAGAGGAGGATGGAGAAAGTCATGGGAGAAATCGAAGAGAAATGGAGTCAAGTTATGGGGCATAAAATGACAAAGTAGGTATATACCAATTCCTTTTTTAGACTTGTCACACAACTGGAGAGAACACTGAAAAGTATCTAGAGAGAGAAAACATTCTTTATTTTCTCTTTTTTTCAAAAAAAAAATAAGGTTAATCCAGCAATTCTACATATGTATGAAGGGAAAGTAGAGATATTGGGTGGATGGATATATGTATTTGTCAAGAAAAGAGAAAGTAGTCAAAGTAGGGAGCTTGTTAAGTTGCCATTCAAACTGTGCCCGTACATCATAGAATTTTTTTTAGACATGTATATATTTGTGTCTCTCTCTCTGTGTACTAACTCTTGCAATTTCTCACTACTTGACACTTTCCACACATTCCATCCTCAGGTCGTCCACCGTTTTCTCTTTTTTTTCATACAAAAAAAGAGAAAAGACTTTGACAACTTTACTTACTTGTCTCAGTCTCAGTTGTGTCTCTAATGCTTTCTCTTTTATACAGATGGGTTATATGATTTAATAAACGAATTATTTTACCTTGTAACAATCCATATCCAAAATTTTCTCCCGCTTTCTATCTCTCTCTATTAATGTACACGTGTACTCACTAGAGTAGAATTTTGTCTATTAATATTATTATGTAGTCCTACATTATAAATATATGTACATTCATGTATACATTTAGTTGTACAGGAAAGTTTTGTGTTTACGCCTCGTAGCACTTTCACTCTGTAATAAGAAACAAGCTTACTTACGTGTAGTGTATAGACGCACCTCACTTCGGTGAAAGTAAAGTGAAAGGAATAATCAATATCTCATCTTGTAGTTTCCTAGATGAACATTTGTATCTCTTTATGTAAGAGAGAACCTTTCCCTCTCAAAATGTACACAACTTTCACTCTCTATTTCATCTTCAACTATTTTATAAAGACTTTCTCTCTTGTGGCTAGACTCTTGCTTTAATGTGGAAGACATGTAGAGAAAAAAAAACTGGGATGGTCGATTAAATACAAAATTAATGACACAAATTTTCAACTCAATTTCTGTCAAATTCATACATGAAATAAAAAGGATGGTCTTCCATCTACTTTCACTCAATTTCACTTGCACCAAATAATTTTTTTTTTGTCACATTGTGACCTTTGTGTAGTCTAGAGAGGAAGTTCAAAGAGTTTTGAAATGATTCAAGTTTTTTTTATCTAAAAATATTAATTTTGGCATGCTCTTCAAAAAAATTGCTTGTACTTGTACAGCTATGACAAGACAAAAAGGAAACTCGTGACAGGTTCACGTGTCACGTGAGAGTATTAAAAAAATATTTCCTTTTTTTTAAAAAAAACAAATGTTAATTATCTTTACCAACTCAAGTATAATTTAAACTTATGCTATTTTCCATTAGTAAAAGTAAATTATCCGTTTCCGGCTCACGTTTAATGCGTGAGGCTCGTCGTTGGGGAAAATAATTGTGCGTTGGAGTAGCCAAATTAAAAATACAGTAAAAAATGATACAAAACGTAGGTCCTAGTTTCAATGACAAAAACAGGCACGTGTTTGACATTGAAGTCACGAGGACAATAAAAAAAATTGTGCTTTCATCTTGTTAAATTCTGTTACAAAAGAAAGTGCATGTAATTGTACAATAGAAGATGATAAAAAAATAATGTTGCACCAATTGTACAGATAAAAGGAGAAATTCATGTAAAAGTAATTCAAATTTTAAATGATAAAATTCCATTGAGATTATTCGTTCCTGAGTCTCCTTTGATCATAATTAAATCTCACTTGCTCAATTTATTTTGATGGTAGACAAACCAAACAAGAGCACTTTTAAAATTAATTATACATCACATTTTATTTACCTGTTTACACATGTAAACATTACAGTACACATCCGTACTAAACTTTGTAATCTTCATATGGGCAAAAGAGTGCCCTTTTTTATTAAATCATGACCTCCATTTCAGAACTAGTACAAGTCGTCCTCGTATTTAGTGAAAATTCTTCAAATTCTACTTTCACCGTTGACAACATTGGGGACCATTTATAAGGACTTTCTCTATTTTTCTATGAGCCCCCCAAAAAGTTTTGTTTAAAAAAGACAAGAAAGTTGATTGTATTGAGAAAGTGGAAGGCGAGAGAGAGAGAGGGGAGGGGGGTAGGAGAAAGTACAATAAGAAATCTCTCTCATTATGATGATGATGATACATGTTATTCTCTCTCTGTGTCTACACCCGTACGAGTGTAGAGAGAGAAAGGAGAACAAGTAGTTTTTGCTTTTAACTCCTTTGAAGTTTTTCTATATAAAATGGAGGCCTGTAGTGGAATAAGTATCTGCATATGTAGAGCAACTAGCCATGATTTATTGACACGAAGGTCAGGCTTAAAGCAGATGGCTACGTCCATACATTTTGAGAGGCTCTCCACCTCTCCCATTTCTTTATCCTCTTCCAACCCCCTTACTTTCTCTCTACAATGAAATTCTTTTCATAAAAGACCACAAACTGAGCCCCTCTCTCAAATGGGGAAAGGTAGAACAGAGGCATTAGCATACACTTGAGTCTTCTCATTGATGCACCTCAGTCCTCAGTACAAAATTCTTCTGGCTTTCACCACACTCTCCATGTGTTGTGTGTGCAACAAAGGTTTTCAAGGCAACCATTTTCCTTGTTTTTCCCATTGAAAAACAAGTCTTGATGGACTTACACTCCATATACAAACACATTGTGTACATACATACTATGTATGTACACTCCTTTGGAAATTTACACTCCAAATCCCACTGGCTTACATTGAACATTGAACCAAGGATTTCTTTTAAACAAAAAAAAATCCTCAGAGTGGCCATGACATGCTTACAATAAAATACTAGCTCCAATTTTTTAGTCGTAACTCCAACTCCACCACCAACAATTTACTAAAAGAGAAAGTAAAAAAAAGAGAAAGAGAAAGTAAAATGTAATATGTATGTGTGTGTACTTTTTTCCTTTCTTTTCTGAAAAAAATCTTTTTTTTTTCACTCCACACTTTTCTAAAGTAAAAAAAGAGAAAGTAGAGAAGAGTGAGGAGGGGAGAGATCAATTTATTACAAAAGAAATTTTTTGTAATTCTTCAAAAAATTCGATTCTAAAAAAAATCGACGGGACTTCCCATTCCTCACAATGAGGAGTACTAAGAGGGGACTACATACATTGTACATTGTACAAAGTAAAGCAGCTGTACTTGAGCAAGAGAGAGAGAGAGAGAGAAAAAAAATCAAAGTTTTACAATCAGGCCATGATTTTTTTCAGGACCTCTTGAACAAGAAAAGCTCTCTCCATTTTCCCTGACCTTTTTATGTCAGAGGGAAGGATGTAAGAGAGAGAGAGAGCATGGGAAAAAGTTGATGGTGAGAAAAGGTGGTTTTGAGAGTCTTTGGCTTTTTTCTGTCTCTTTGGTTCCCCTGTCCAAAGAGAAATAGAGATACATCACGCGACTCACTTCCTCCACTTTTTTTTTCTCACATGAGACACTTAAAAACATTTATCATTAAGTCTTACATGAACTCTAATTTCCTCCACCCCTACAAAAAAAAGTAATCTAAAAAAATTCAACCAATTTTTTTTTAATTCAATAAGAAAAGCCAATGGTAAATACTTGAATTTCTTCCACTACAAAATTTGATACACACAACACATACTCAGAGAGAGAGAAAGTAGAGAGAAAAAGAAGAAAGAAAAGTTAAATTGGGAAAGGAAACGATCAAAGTAATTGTAGGATGTATGGGCTAGACAGACGGTTGAACTATAGAAAGAGAAATGATAGAGAATGCAAAGAGAGAGAGAAAGTTGAAAGGTGAAAGTGAAAGCTGGGGTTCAAAGTACAATCGGATTTTGCTGGCGGGAGACTGAATGGGGAGGCTGAGTATTGTTATTGTGTCTGAGAGTGGAGGAGAGAGGAGCCTGGTTGCCGTAGAGAGAGTCTCTTCTTGAGAGAGTGTACATGTCCTTATTTTCCCCAAAAACATGTAACATCATTTTCTTGTGAGAGAAAGCAAGAGAGAGAAAGTTAGTGTGATGTAAAATAGATGGATAAATAATATATATTCAATACAATATTTACACTAGAGAATAGTTACAGTAATAGGAGTAGCTCTAAAGCTCTCAAACAGAGATTCTCCTCCAACTTTCTACCTCAAAAGACAACCCCACTTTCTCTCTTGTTTCACAAAATCCAAACTCTCTCTTGTTCTAGTTCTCCTCCCCCTGGACTTTAGAATAATACATAAGCACACAGTGATTTTACCATGTAACTGTACCACTGCAATTTGCAATTTCTTCCCCCCCCCTTCCTCCCCCCTTCTCAGATGGCTTGTAGCTTATTTGTACACCTAGGACAAAGATAGAATCACTTTGTAATTGAGTCTTCCCCCCTTTCTCTCTCTCTCTTTCGGGGAAATGTGTAATTTTAAGCATCTCATTTTCTAAGGTTTCAAGTCTCCCTTTTTTCTCATTTGTTGTCCTAATCTTCTCTCCCCTCCGTTTTTTTTGGGAGAGAGATTTTCCAAAAAATGAGGACATGGAGACAGTGTTTTATTAAAGAGGATCTCGTTAATTTTTTTTAAAAAAAATACACGAATAATACGCTTCCAATTACTTTCCCACATTTTACTCAAATACTTGTTGTTCCCTTTCACAGAACAGAGAAAGAAGAGAAAAAAACATTTTTGTAGAAAAACTTCTCGTCTTGTCTAAAAGCGTGAAAGTGGAAAGGCTGAGGAGAAAAAAAGGAAAATTTTTACAAGAAATTGACGTGAAGGAAATGAATATCCATGTGCTACTACTTTTTTTCTCTAGAGAGAAAGAGAGAGAGAGAAGCTGACAGTATGGCGAGACAGTATGGTGAAAGTGGGGCGGAGAGAGAGAGGAGGGAGGGAGGGGAGTTTATTTTGAAATGAGAAATCAAGTCGTATCATTTTTCATTATAATTAAGATAAATCGAGCATTCCTGTTGACTAAACACAAGTCAACTATACTATCCACAGAGAGAGAGAGAGAGAGGGGTCTGGAGAAAGGAGGAGAAAGGAGTCTATGCGAAATTGGGTCTTGAAAATAACTGAGAGAGAGAGAGAGACTCAGCTCCCGGGAAAAGTCTTGGAATGCCTTTTCGTAGAATATAGTACATGGTTAAATTTGAGAGAAAGTAGACTTTCCTTAAATTTTGGATACATAAAGTCACTTGCTATATATGACGAGCCAACAAATCCCTTGTCCATCATCATCACAGGAAAAAAAGAACACAAGTAGAGAGAGAGAGAAAACACACACTTAGTTTTCTCTTTCTTTTTTTTCTGCGGAAAAGAAAGAAAGTACATTGTATTAGAGTAACAAAAGGAACAAGAAATAAGGGAGTTGTTCAGTGGAAGAAAAAAGAAAATGAGAAAAAAGAAAGAAATACCTAATCACTGACTTTTTGGGGGAAGAGAGAAAAAAAATTGTATTGAGCCTCATCATTTTTTGACTTTGACGAGAAAATAAAATGGGAGATTGAAAAAATCAGCGGATAAAAAAAAATGAGAGAGAAATTGTAGTAAAAGCAAAAAATAAAAATGAGGACCATGAGGATATGAGATTTTTTTGAGGGGGGAGGGGAGTTCCTTGTCAAAATATCATTTTTGAAATGAGAATTGCAATGAATTTCTTTTCAAAGAGAAAGATTTTTTTGGAGGGGGAGGGGAGAGAGGGAAGGATGACGTTCGTCAACTCATTTTGTGAACATTGAGTGAGCCCAGTCAATTATGAAATTTGATTCTTATGAATTGGGTAAAGGTCATTGGTGTGGAAAGGCATCACTTCTTTGTCGAGACTGACTTGACAATAACGCTCAGCACTCATTCTATTTCTATCTCTCCCTCTTTCTCCCGCTTTCACTTGTAGGAGAGAAAGAGGGGGAGGAGGGGGTATGTAGGAATTTTACCTTGGAAAAAGAAGATAATATTGATTTGTCAGGATTCGAGATTACTCGAGCGTCAAATTGAACTTATGAGAGGCCATTAAGGACTCGCATGGGACTCTCTCCCTCTCTTTATCTCATCTACCTATACGTACACTCACTGGTCATTACCCTGTCCCCTTAACCCACTTCCTCTCCCTTTTAGTCACTTTCCCTACACTTGGAGCCTCTCTGTACAAATTTCAGAGAATCAGGAGACAATTTTTTAAACCTCTTAGAGTACTTTCTCTACTCCTAAAACCCATTTTTGGACTTTCTCCTTTTAGGAAAAAAACGGACAAGAGTCAAGGATGTTTTTTGGGTTGAAAATTACTTTAAAAGATTTTAAATCCTTTTTTTGTAAAATCTAAAGTCCAGTAAATAATTTGGGAAGAGTGCTCGTGGTAGTGCTGATGGGGGAGATCCACTTTTCTAAGTTTTTTCTTTGGATGAGAGAAAGAAAAAGATGTGTATTTTTTAGTAAGCAAATTCAAGTGGATAAAGTTGTTGAGATATATAAAAAAGAAGATTTTTTGTGTTTTTTGAGAGAGAAAGCTTTGAAAATTTGTATTATTGTTCTTTTGTGTGTCCTTGTATACGGCTCCATATTTTTGCCAAAGTTTTTTTTTCCCCAACAAAAGATTTCCTCGTAGTTAAAAGGGTACAAAGAATAGTCTTAACAGTCAAAATTTTCTGTGCTATAAACTTGTTGGCTACAAGAGCAATGTTCCAAGTCTCCAAGAAGGTCCGGGTGTGTTTCAAGAGAAAGAGAAAGCTGGCGGGCTATTATGTAAGCTTCACAAGGGAACTTGATCCCATGTAAAGATGATGGTGAATTGTGAATGACGATAGAGATGGAGAGAACAAACTTTTTTTTTTATCATTCTACAGATTTCAGCCAGAGATAGCTTTCTCCTTTCTCCATTTCATTGAAAAAAATAACTCTCCTTCTTTCTTCGTGTGAAGAGAGAGAGAGGCTGACAAAGTCGAGTCTCTTTGGAGAGAAAGGTTTTCAAAAGTGGGCCGTTTTTTTTCTCTCAAGATTTTCAGTGTAAAAGATTCACTGGCAATTTCCAAGAAGGATGGTACAAAATTGCATATGTACATAAACGTCATTCACTCAGTCATTCATGCTCCTTCACAATTTCCTCTTGAAATTTTACCCCTCCTCCCCCCCTCACTTTCTCCTAGAATTCTTGAATCTAGACATTGTATCAACTTTCTTGCGAATACCATGGTTTCCATGAAACATGTAGGGGGAGAAAGTTGAATTAGATGGATACCTAAAACGGATTAGGGGTCCTGTAGCCTTTCTCTTTTTTTGTTTTATATAAAAATAACGTGGAGCACATGTGGAAAGAGGGTCCATTTTCCAAAACTTTCTTGTGGGTCTTATTCAACTGAAATGAGAGTCTCATTCTGCTTTCTCCGGTTTTGTTTCTTCCAAAAGGAAGAAATCCAAAGATTTCACACATTCCAATCCCAGTCTTTTATTTAGCTAGTAATAAAAGAGGAATAAGGAAATGCTCACATGATCTCCACTTTCTCTTTGATTTGACTCCTTTTTCTGCTTTCTTTTAGTGGGAAGAATAGACAATGTTAAATATTTATATTTACAACCCTGTATGTTATATCTTCATCTATTTCATCTTGAGCTTTATTCATTCTCCAAGGAGAAAGGAGGCCAAATATTATTGACTTTTCACTTTTGACTTTCTCTTTATTTTCCATGTTGTGCCTTGTAGTCTTGTATGATGTACCACAAGGATTTTTGTAGAAAAGAAACATTTTTTTTCACTTTCTCAAAATATTTTATGACTCTTCTCAATTGAGTGTTTATACAAAGAAAAGAAAGGGGTTGGATTTTTTGAGGAGAGGATTTTGAAGAGAAAGTTGGAATCGGGATAGTAAAAGGAAGAGGAAGAGAAAGTACATGGGAATAATTAAGGAGACAATTTAAAAGAGTTGAAGTGGAGAGTTGCCCAAGAACCAATTGTACATGACTCCCATGTTTACCATTTGACGTGTGTGAGAGTCAATCTGTTTGTAGGACTTTGTTCAAGATAAAAGACTCGAGAGACAAACCATGGTCATAGCCATTCCCATTCCCCCAACTCTTTTTTATGCTGACAACCACTCCTTCTTTCTATGTAGTCACCCCACCATTAAATCCTATCAAATGTCCACCATAATACTTAAATTTAACAACTACAGCTTTCTCCCTCCTTTCCTTTGGTTCACTCTTACCAACATGACTTTCTTTTTTTCTATGACTTCAAAACCAAGCTTCTCTTTATCCTTGTAAGTTGTGAGAGGTGAAAATACTTTTAAAAATTTAGAGAGAGAAAGTACGAGAAAAAAATACAATTTCTTCTTGCTCCCGGCTCAACAATCCCACCATCTTTTTTTTCTTTTCTTTTTTATCTTCAGTTTTTATCCTTTGAAAAAAATCGTTTTACACGGGTAATAAATGTTATTTTGAAATTAACTTTACAATCTTTATCTTTGATGACATGTCCCGGGTACTTTGAGTCTGTAGAACAATCCATCAAATTCTAAATGAGATTTTCTTTAATGATTTTGTCTATTTGATAATAAAAACAATGGGGGAATGGGTTCGTTTATTCTGATTGGCTTGAATTGGGAGTGGCAAAAAAAATGGAGAAAGTGATAGAGAAATTGAAAAAGAAATTTAAATAAAAAAAACTTTTTCATGCCAGGACAAATTTATTTACTGCCTAGAGAGAGAGAGAGAGAGAGAGAGAAATTCATAATTTTTTACTAGTTGTGTACTGCCAGATATTTTTTACATTTAGAAATGGTGGACATGAGTAAATATTTATGGCGGGGCTGTCAAAATAATGAGTAATAACCTTTTCTCCTTATTTTATGCGCGTTTAAATGTAAATTAATATTTCTCTAGAGAGGCCATCATCTTCCCTACAAGAAATCTTCAAGACTCTGAGTAATGAGCCTCCCTTTTGTCCCTGACATAATACTTTTATACACAAAAAATAATATACAGAGAAATATGTGTACAAGTCATCTTCTTTAACTAAATCATTTTACATGGAGTTTTTATTTTATGCAAATTTCAAAATTTGGCAACAAAATTAAATGTCCATTTTTTTAGACACTACAAAAAAATATACAAAATATTTTTTGTACTTTTTTTAAAAACAATTTTAGTCTTCCCACTCGTACTCTCTAACCAAAAAATTGGAACCCCCCAAGTTGAAACCAGGAACTTGGTGTGTGGTCTGTGGCCCAGCCAAGCCACCCACACAAAGAGAGAGAGAGAGAGAAAAAAAAGTCAAGTCGAGAGTCAAAGTTGGCGTTGGTGATGACGGGAAAGGGCTGATTAGGAAGTGAAAGTTGAATTTTGTGGATGACATATTCCCGGTGAATGTGGACAGAAAGAAATGGAAAGTGGCGGGAGAGAAAGAGAAAAAAATGGCGGGTAGGGAGGAAAAAAGGAGAGGACGAGGGGGAGAATGATATGGTTGAATGTTTGAGTCTCCTCTCTCAAGCTCGAGTTGACAAGTCATATATTTAAGAGATGATTTATGTTGGAAAACAGAAAAAGTGCAATGAGAGGCTACCGGCTACTTTCTCTCTCCATTCTTTCACATCCTCAGATTTGTTCAGAGAAAGGGAGGGAGAGTGAGTTGCATTTTTACGGACAATTTTTCATGAGAGTCTTGCCTCGTTGGGTTTTTGAATCAGTTTTGTACATAAATTACAAGCGTCTTACTTTCTCTTCCTTTTCCTTTTCCCTTTAGCTTTTGCTTTTTTTCTTATCCTTCTTCTTCTTAAGAAATATTCCTTTAGTCTTAAAATCCCAACGCTTCTAGGCAATTTATACTCTTACCAAAAAGAAAGTTACCCAGCTGCTCCTCCCCCCCCCTCCCCGTCTTCCTAAATCTCGACAGTGTCTACTTTGTACAATGTACGCCGTTGGAAATGCTAATAACCACAAGACTCTTAGAGAAAGTCTTTGTTTGTTTTTAGGCAATGAAAAATCACGCATCATTTGGGACTTTCCCTTCTATCTCTCTCCATTTGTTCAACATTCTTATGAACAATTAACTCTTTTAAATTAACTTTAAATATCCATTTCATTTACTTTCTCTTCTTTTTTTTGGTTGGGGGAAAAAAAATTTCATATATTTCAATCTTTAAAAAATTACGAAAATACGCAGCAGCATGCTGTTCTTGGCTAGGAATTTTGGAGACAAAATAAAAAATGATTAATTACTTTCTCTTCCTCTCACCTTCCCCCCTTCTCCTTGATATGGCCAAGATTGAGAAAAAAAACGGAGAGTCATAATTTTAATTTTCTACGTGCTCTTTTCAATCCCATTCCAAGGTAAAATGTTTTTCTTAGAAGAATTTTAAGAGAGGGAGAAAGTGGTCTTTACAATCTATGAGCGGGATTTTCCAAGTCTTAGAAAATTTGTCTCTCTCTCTCTCTCTCAAAATAAAGTAGAAATATTTTTAGAATAAAAGACATTGGGTAATTTACAAAATACAAAGTTTATTTTAGTGTCAATTTAGGTGGGGGGTAATTTCCATAAATTTGAGAGAAAGTATGGGAGACAAAAAAGAAAGTGTATGAGGTTATTGTGTAAATTATAATTTACACACAAAAAAGACTTTGAAAACTGCAGAGAGAGAGAAAGAGAGAAAGCTAGAAAATTCATTCTCATTAACTTTTACAAATTTAAATTATTTTTTTTTACTTTTTGAGTAAACGACCACACATGACTTTTGAGAGACTAGCTAGAGCACATTCAAGAAGAGAGAAAACCATCAAAAAAAAGTTGTTAGCTACTATTATAAATCATGCGAACAAATTTCTCTTTAAACAAAAAAACCAAAAGAACCTTTTCCTTTCTCCTCTCATAATGCATAACAGTTTGGTAAATTAGAGAGAGAGAAAGCGAAATAAATTTTTTAATTTTCTTCATCTCTTCACATTCATGAGAAAGAGATCTCCACTTAAAGAATAAAAAAAGAGGATGAGAGCTTAAAGATGTAGAGAAAATAAAAAAGAAAGGTAGTGAAAATGAGGAAATTACAAATGTAATCAAAGGAGGAGAAGGACGGAGAGAGATTGTATTTTATGGGATGGGAGTGAAAGTGGTTTGGTTGGTTGTAAAAAGACTTTCTTTTTCTTGACTACCCCACAAAGTCCCTCACCCCTCCCCCTCCCCCTGCTTTCACTCTTGTGGAGCATGAAAAAATATGGGAGATAAAATAATATGGAGAATCTATCCATTGGAATATATATTTATGCTACAATGAATGGTGACTAGTATCGTCGTCATTCTCGAGGCAGCAATGGGGAGACTGGGCGATAGTCAAAGCATTTTAGGCAAGACAAAGTGTCCCCACGTTGGCTATTTCAAGTGATCTCATCTGGCTCCATTCCCTCCCCTCCCTTTTCCCCCACCAAAACAATAATGACTCTTCCCTCGAGTCCTCTCCTCCATATCTCTCCATATTATATGCACCCGCTATCATTACCCCTTATTTTTCTCCTTTTTTCATTCCCAATCTCAAAAAATTGTTCACTCCAAAAAAGAGAGAGAGAGAAAACTGTAGGCACAACAATGAAAAATCTTAAATTAAATTTTTTTTCTACTAAATTTCCATTCTAAGGGACATTAGCATGGAGATAGACTCAATGAATTTGGACTGAATTTTGTTTACAAGGGAGAGACTCTGGGACAGAGATAAAAGCTTATCCCCTTTCTCTTTTTCCAGTAGCTTAAAATATTTTCTATAAACTTTCTCTTAAAGGAGACTGGACGGGGGTGATATCGTTTTAATGACCAATTTCGAGCAACTGTCCCAATGGACGACGGCCCTTGTGGATAAGAGTGTGTAATATGTTGGAGAATAATGTTTTTTTAGAATATTTTATATTTAACCATTTAAATAATTAAAATATCCTCCCTTTCTTCACACGACTCCACAGAGAGAGAGTCATGTGACTTGGAGAAAGTGGCTGGAGTCGGTGACTCAAAAATGTACGTAATTTAAAAAAAATGATAATATAATGTATATTTGAAATACGATGCAAATTGTCAGGAGGTATGGAGTGAGACTAGATAAAATTTCATGCTGGAGAGAGAGAGAGAGAAAGCACAAAGAAAATGGGAGGCAGATGCTGATGCAACATTCTAGAGAAAAAAAACATGTTTCTGTACAGAATATAAATTTTGAAAACTGAAAATTTACGTGGCGGTTGTAGTTTACTCTCTTGGTTGTGGTGTGTACAATTTTTTTCCCTGGATATTGGAGAGCTCTCAAAAAAGGGTAAGAGAGTGAAAGCATGGACTGTAAAAAGTGAGGGTGGATTTGGTATATAGCTGGAGGAAAGGCCATTAAAAAGGAATGATATTGGTCATTTGAGGGAAGTGGAACTCAAATGTTTCACTCGATTCGCCTTCTACTCTGGGCAATAAAAGAAAGAGTCGGAGGAAATCCAGTTTGAAAAGGTTCCGGAAGTAATATTCTGTCCTTTCTCAACTGACCTCACTTTTACTCAAGACCTTTCACTTTCTCATACTTGTCCATCCTTTTTGCGGTCTTCATTTCCCCCCTTTTTTAGGATTTTGTTGACAAGTTTATTGGGACTGGCAGGAGAGAGAGAGAGAGAGGGGACTTTATTGTTATTGTTGTTTGTTCTCTTTGGCTACATTAAGATTGATGTCTGCATGGGTTGACTCTTGTACCTTGGAGAAAACTTTCTCTCTCTCTCTCTTTATTAGATGACAATGCTATATTATTATTTTTATCAAAGAGAGACAGCCGTCGTACAAGGGATTAATTTTAATTTGAGGATTATATGAATACAAAATACCTTTCTCCTAATATTCTCACTTTCACCAAAAAGTGTACTTTCTCTTGTAGAAAAATAGAAAATGGACAAATTTTATGTCCCGGTTCCCATTTTTTTTCGTGTAAGGTCAAATGTCAAATATGTCGTCTCGTGTTCTACGTGGATAGGAGTGCAGATGACAGTTTTGTTCAAGTTGTGCCTCATTTTTTTTTGGTGGTGGGAGGGAGGGAAGAGACAAAGCGTCTTCATTACAACTTTCACTGTTTGTAAAGATGGAAAAGGAAATTGTAAAAAGGGAGAAAATAATACGAAAAATTCAAGGTAGGTCATTGTCCCTCAACTCCGCCCCTGGCTTTCTCTTTCTTGTCATCAAACTTATACCCTGTAACCCAAGCACGTCTCCCCATTTCACGTCTTCTTCCTTTCTCCAGATGCCAACAAGAGAGAAAGTATTTTTTATTGTTGTAGGGAGAAAAAGAGAAAGTGTGGAACTGAACATAAACATGACAAGGAAAGTGAAGCTCATTGTTCGTCATACAATTCATACATATAAAAAAATATATAGTGAAAGTATTCTCTCTCTTTCTCTTACTTTCACTTTAAGTCAAAGTTGAAAAAAAAACTTGAAAGTAAATTGCATACAAGTCTCTCTTTTTTTTGTCAACTTGATTGAATTGATACAAAGACTTTCTCTCTCTCATTTTTTTCTGTTGACTTTCACGGCACATGGAGAAAGTATACACGCACAAATACAAATAAAAGACAAAATAATTTTTTTTGTGTTTGTACACATATACAGAAAAAAATAGAGAAAGTTTCTAATCTAATGTCAAAAATTGAGCGAGTCACAACACACAAAAAAAAAGTTGTAAGTTTGTAACAGCAAAGAACTAAAAAACTCGGGGATTGTCAGTGACAGAAGAGGGGGAGATGTCAAAAGCCTAATTAATTTAATATTTGTTGATACACATTGACAAAAAATTTTACAAAATGTCCTCTACTTTCTCTCTCTCTCTCTCTCTCTCCATGTAAAGAGAAAGGAACAAGGTAAAATTCATAAGTCTCTTGAGACCATGTCCATGACACATGCCATCTTTTTTTTTACTCCAAACATAACTCACAAGAGAAAAGGCTACATATGGCATGGCTCACATCTAGGAAAAAGTCCCCCTTTCTTTTTGCTTTCTCTTTTTAGATGGTTCAAAATAAAAGAGATGGGCTTGTCGGCATATTTGATGAATTGCCATGGGCAATAGGACGGTTGGGTCAAAACGGCAATTTTATGAACATGAATAAATGGCAAGTTATCCAGTTTATGATCAATCTTGTCAAATTCCTAAATCCAATATAAGAAACTGCCAACGAACTTTGTCCTCAAAGAAATATTTTTTTTTTGTGAAAGTACTTTCCAAGAAAATTTCGAAAGTTAAAAAAGACTTTAAGAATTTAAAATTGTTTCAACTCCATCTCAATTTAAACTTTTCCCCTTTTTGTCTTTCTCCCTAGGGGGGAGTTTTGTGAATTTCACGGGTTTATTTGAATAGGATTTTGGGTGTCAAATGTCAGCCAAGGTGACCTTGACAGTTGGAGAGAAAGCGGATAAAGATTTAAACTTGTTTTCTGTCTCTCTGTGTGGTCTCCTCTGGAGGGGTGTCCATTTATCTGAATTTGGAGTCAAAATTTTGAAGAGGGAGAGTGGATTAGGATGAGGACACACTTGAAAGAGGGAGGATGACGATGTAAAATCCTTAAAGATGGAAATTACATGAAAAATGAGCCGCAATGCGGTCACAATGTAAATTGTGAGTCTTGTCATTGATGTATTATTCCCCATACAAGAAGAATGTGTCTCATATGCATTATCCCCCCCCCTTTCTCTCTCTCTCTCTTTTGGCTTTTGTGCTCGTCTCTAGGTAAGAAAGCCACCAACTTTCTCTTCAATTTTTATCCCCCCTCTCTCTCTTCCATCTTTCACATTCTTTCTCTGTTCAGAGGAAGAACGTGGACATTGTTTCCAACTTTCTCTCTCTCTCTAAAGTCTCTAAAGGAAGGAAATGATGTGACCGGGACATGTCTCTTTTTTTGTAATAAGGAAGGTCAAAGTATTCATTGTGTCATTTATTTGTGCATGACTAGTTTCAATTTTAGAAAGAGAGAAAGTCATTGGAGAATTATTAGGTGAAGGAGAAAAAAAACTGGAGAGGCCTTCTCAAGGCAATTTCCTTTTTTTTGCCTTTTTTGTCAAGAGAAAAAAAACAAGACAGAAAAAAAGGGGGGATGCCAATCATTTCAGTGTGTGTGGAGAAAGTTTGTTCATGAGAATATATAAAGAATTAGGGATAGAAGAGAAGGTTATATATTACAGGAGGGGGGCTATAAGATAGAGAGAAAGTGTGCATCGGTTCCCGCGTCATAAATTGTCAAGTCTTCTCCTTTTGGGTGTACAAAGAAATATTGAATGGCTTGGGGCTAAACTTTGACTTGTCTCCAACTTATCCACAAAAATTTTCTTGTCTGGGGGTGGACTGGAACGGGAAAGTCTGTTTTCTCTCTCTCAACTTTCTCTTTTAAAAAAAAGAAATTCTCTAGACACGATAGTACACAAGAATATTATGTCATAACTTGAACTTAAATTGACGTTGGATCAACCATTGAACCGTCAATATGATTTCACCATTAAATTGTAAAGATGGCCATGGAGAAAGTTTTTTTATCCCTTCATTTTCTCCTGTTTTTTAATAAACTTTCTAAAATGCCTTTCTAATTATTAATTTTACATTGAATTGACCACATAAAAAATTGTGTACCAGTACCCACAACAAATTTTTTAAAAAAAACATTTAAATGGTCAAAAAGGGAAAGTTAATTAAATAGAAAGAAATTTATTTTAAATAGTTAATTTACTAGACTGGATAGAGTTGGACGTCAACATAATAAATTTAGTCGTAACTTGAGTAGCCAGATGGACTAGACTTTCTTCACTATACTTTTACTTTTCACTCTCTTCTTTTTTTACGTCTCTTTAGTTTGAAATAGCCGTCACATTTGTTTTTAGACTCTACGAAAAAAAAAAGAAAAGAGAGTTAAGAGAAAGAGAAAGCCTTCAATTTGAACACACTACAAACTTTACAGGGGTGAAAAGTTGGCAAGAAAATAAAAAAGAAAATGAAAATGTGTGGGTCTTTCTTCCTCCATTTTCTCTTGATCGGCATTTCGTTGAAGTTTTACTTTTTTTTCCAGGGAGTTTGTGTGTGTGTGTGTGTGGTACTCTATAAATCTCTCAGGTATAACAGTCTCAGTGTCCTTTTTATTTTCCTCTCTATTTCTCAATGTTCCCTGTGGACAACCCGTAGGTTTTTACACCCAAAAACCCAGCAGGTAGTTTAGAATCACTTGGCCCGGCCCCCCACCCCATGAAAAAGTACAAGACAAAGGGGGAAGGAAATGGGGAAAGGTTGTACACACAGTTTGACACATTGTAATGACGATGAGGTACTCGATCCACTTTCTCTTGTACTTTTTCTCTTGTCCTCATACTTTTTACACAAGATTTACAAGTCTCAAGATGCCGATTGTAGTTCTCACATTATTTCCTTAAATACTTTTCTTTTTCCCCCGACTTTTTTTGTACTTTCACTTTAACCCATATATTTTGGTATGGATACATAGTAATTACGCCTCCACCATTTATTCTTCATTATCTCCATCCTTTTTATACTCTCACTTTCTTATCTTTTCTCCAAAGAAAACCATTTTCAATCCTGTAAACTACATTCTAAATTAATGTGAATTTTCTTCCTTGGCTAGACCGTCTACCGTCAATGGGTGAATTTGGTCGTCGCCAAAATTTTGAAATATTTTCTCAATTTAATTCTTCTGCTCTACAATTTAATTCTCCACTACCTGAATTATGGTTGACACCAAACAGAATTAATTTTCACTAGTAATTTCAATTCAAATTAAATAAAACAAAAATTAATTAAATTGAAAGGTATTTACAAGGATATCTCCGTAAAAAAAGGAGAGTAATATTATCAAGGTTGACGGTGTTGTAAAATTAATGCAACAATTAGTCTATTTCTCTAGTCCTAATCGCATATGGTAATCGTAAAAAGTCATTAAAGTTATAATATATAGGAATACATATGTACATACAATGTTATAGTCACAGGGTATTAATTCCATGTAAATTTTGTCTGGGTACTTAAAATTCCCTAATCACAAAAACTACACATTTAGTCCAAAAAACCCTCCCTCATGGCTTTTACTCTCAACTTGCCCAGTTTTTTTTCAGTCACATGACAGACATTTAAATTTAATTGTCAAGTTGGCTACACACAAGAGCCTTAACCAAAGAGACACGAAGAGAGAGAAAAAAAAATAACAAGAAAATTTCCCTATTTGTCACGTTCACCCATCCAACATTCAACTTTTTGGCTTCATCCAAAAAACTTTTTTGGGGGGAATGGGGGGGGGGACTGTACAAAGTCGTCGTGTACAAAGTGAAAGTGAGAGAGAGACTGATTCCAATAGAAGTGAACATAGTCAAGTTGAAGTCGTAGCAGTTGGAGTTGGGGGGCTTGGGCTTTGGCAATTCTAGAGAGAGAATAAAAGTAATTAATAGTATTTGCTCTGTTCATCATTACCAAATCTCGAGGGTAATTAATAGTGTTGAATTATCTTTAAATGTACGTCACATTACCCATACCTCTTGGAAAATAGTTAGAAAGAAGGGGGAAGGGAGGGGGGTGTTGGAGAGTGGGGACAGAGAAACGTAAATAAATGACTCGTTTTATTATCTTGTACAATTTAAATATATGGCCAAAGTCAACCCACCACATCCCTTTCCTCCTTCCAGCCCTTTTGATGATACAGAGAGAGAGAGAGAGAGAGAGAGAGAGAAAGCAAAAAGGATTTTCCTTCATCTTTTCCCATTTGCAAATACTCGACACAAAATGAAGATTTCAAGGCAAGAGGAGGAGGGGGGCATAATGGACATAAATTATGCACTTTGGCTCCTCTTTACTGAGAGAGAAAATCAAAGCGGAAACCAAATGCCATATTCCTCTTTCACAAAACTGTCCAGGTTTCCATGAATTCCCCCCCCCCTGCTTTCTCCTCTCCCCCCTCTCATAATGAGTCTTATACAGTTTCCTCTTGTGACGCGGAATATTTGACAAGGAGGCGTTTGCCTTGGTACAATGGCTAAAGCTTTGTACCAAGGATACACTCCACTAATCCCTATTATATCATGTTTAAGCTTATTTACACTGTAAAAGAAGGCTAATGTAAAGCATGCTTTAAATGAGGGGCCTGTTTTTGATCCATATCCATGACTTTACTGGAAAACCCCGCCCCATAAAATTCACATTGTTTTTTCTCCAGGTATCAAATTAATTGAATCATGTTACTTTCCACGTGCAAGTCACAAAAAAATTGGTTCTTCTTTTTTAAATAAAATTTTGAATGGACTATTGAGAGAATTGGGATATTATTTCCAATTATTTACAATGGCACATGAGGAGAGAGAGATGATGAGTACTTGCACCTTTTTGTCTATTTTGGCCAATGGAAAATGGAGGGGGGAGGGGGGACAATTAACCGTGATGGTTAGGAGGAAACAGAGATTAATCTTTTACATTATATCAGTAGATAGATCCAATTAACAAAGTCGTTAAATCCCCTAATTTATGCTCCGTCACGACAACCCCGACAACTTGTTAGAAACCGGCAAAATGAGGGGAAATAAATTTTTTTTCTGTGGTTTCAATGGAGAAAGTAAAAAAAACGTTTTTTGAAATCACACTAATAAATTTTCCTTAAATATTTTATGATGTAGAATAATCCAAAAATAGTCAAATAAATCCCGCTTCTCTAATAATCCATAAAGAAAGAGAGAGAGAGAGAGAACTTTCAGAAATCCTTGAATCCATAAACAAGAAAGTATTAACATGAAGATTTGTACAGAAATGGAATATTTGAGATTTCATATTTTGGACATGAAACAAGATGTTGCATCAAATTTCAAGATTAATCCCAAGCTCCTCCTCTCTCTCTCTTTCTCTTGCTTTGTCTCTACCTCAGCTTAGACCATCTGCTCCTATTCCTTTTTTTTTGGTCTTGTTGTTAAGAGATTAAATCTGATGGAATTGAACGTTCAACTTGATTTCCTCCATTTTATTTGGTGGAGAGAAAGGGAAGAGAGAGAGAAAGTCTCAAGTAGTTTTGTGGACACATTTCTTTTTTGTTGTGACATTTTCAACGGGGGGGAGGGGTTGTCTTTGAAGGAGGTTGGAGGAGAAAGATTCCATACTTTTCATCCTCTTGTTCAACTCATCCCCCCGTTGTAGAACATTAGATTAGATTTACGTCCTGTTCTACTTCACCAACCCCTCAGCCTACTAATTTATGAGACTCTCCTCCTGAAATAATAGCCTTTCTCTCTCTCTCTAAAACTATACTACACCCCTCCCCCCTCTTACTCCTTTACTACAATACAAAACTTGTTAAAACTTGTATATCTTTTTTATCATTAAACTCCCTCCCCTCCGTGCTTTCTCTCAGAGAAATTCCTCGTGACAGTCAAACTCTTGAAATGACTCTGACGTCATTTCCATGTTGAGAATAATGAGGGGATTGGGAATTTTCAAGACTTTCTCTTTTTTTGATTTGATTGATTTCTCTATTCCTGTCCACTAGTGACTTGAGTTTGACCTTGTTTTTTGGAGAAAGTTGTTGACAATGAAGAGTAGTAGATTTTTTGTGCATAAAAATGACAGAGAAAGTTTTTTTTGTGTGAAATTATGTACACTTTTTTTTGATATAAAAGATTTAAGAGAAATGTTGAATGAACTCCCCCCTCCCTCCCCCTCGTCTACTTTCTCTATTTTTTATTTATTTTTACATCTGCTACACCATCCCCAACATTTACACTATATTATCCCCCCCTCCCCTCTCTACTTTCTCTCTACTTTGAGATTCTGGCAAGAGAAAGGAACAAGAGAATTGGCATTGGAACTCGCGTCGGTGACAAAGTTGGAGAGAAAGAGGAAGTAAGAAAGGGGAAAGAGAGAGAGGGAGAAAGTCCAAGAACAAGGACAAAGACATAAATAACATTAATGTGTTCGTTTAGAAGCATGTAGACATATTTGATAAATACTCGTGGCTCCAGATTAAATCCTCGTTTTAAATCAACTTCTTCTTCTTCTTTAACTTTAAGCAATGTCTATGGCTTACCCATATAATTTATCCCGAAAGGAGAGAGAGAGAGAGAGAAAAAAAAATGGGAACAAATCCTATGACATAGAGACACACAACCCATAAGTAAAGTGAAAGCCTGGGCAATTCTCTTAATGTATTTCACATTGAGATAAGCAACTAAATTTTATTGTTTTTTAGTGGAAAGTCTTATTTTTTTTAAATATATAAAAAAAACCTTTTAGATTCACACAGACTCGTCACAGACCACTGAGAGGGGAGGACAATGGAGAAAATATAGGTACACTTGTTTTGGCACAACTATTGTCTTCCCTTCAAGGGTCCTTGTGAAAGTCTCTCTCTCTTTTTTTGTTTGTCACAAAAAAGAGAAAGTGCTTTCTCTCTCTCTCCACTTGTGTAGAATATAAATACAAACGTTGCATTTGTAGGAATGTCATATTTTTATTTTTTGAAAAATTTATACCGACCAATGGGATGAGAGTGCTATAGTGAAAGTACAGAGAAATCTCTTTTTGGTAGTAAGATACGTGTGAAAATTTTATATAGAGGCACAGAGGGAGACTAATAACAATTTTTTTTGTACAAGATGAAACTCTTGTTTTCTTCTTCTGTGAATTGTCTATCCCTCAAAAATTCTCTCTCTCTTTCTTTCTCATGATGACTCTTTATTGTTATTAAGAATTTTGTATAGTCTCACTTTATTAAGCCTTTTATTTTACATGGAGAAAGAGGGAGAAAGTGGAGGAGGAGCAGCTGTGCATTCATCAAAATGTCACAATGTAAATATTTCATTTTGACGTTGTCGAGGGACATTTCAGACTTTCTCTCTCTCTCTCTCTCTTTCTCTTTTCTTCTTTTTCTTTTCAAACAAAGTCAATCCAAGTGAAAGGAGTGTACATAGAGAAAAGATACAAAAAAGATATATAAAAGAGAAAGCGGAAGGTGGTTCAGCGTCAAACTTTGAATTTTCCATTTCCTTTTCTATTTGAAGAAAACAAAATAGATTTTCATCACAAAAATAAAACTCTGGAGAAAATAGTACATAAAGAGAAATTGTAAATTTTCTTTTTTTTTGTTTTTATCAAAAATCGTTTTACATCAAAAATCATCAATTGTGATTTCTTCCACCCAACCCCATTTTTTTTCTCTAGTACTTTCCCTCAAGTCAAAAGAAACAGGAAGTTTGGACTAAATTGGAGAAAGTTATTTTGCATCTAATCCATTTTGAATTTGAGGCCTCAGTTTGAAAAAAGAGAAAGGAAAAAAGAGAAATAGATGAAGGAGAAAGCATGTGGAGATAAAGTAAAATATTTGGACTCGCATTATCCACAATGACGAGATGATTAGAATGAAACCATTTTATTTGAGGAAAAAAATCTGAATCAGAGGGATATGAACTGACTAAGAGATTTTCATAATTTTGTGATTGTGGAAATTTTGTGGATCTTTTTGTGCAAGATGCTAAAAAAATGAGGAGAGAGAGGAGATGAGGAGATTGTTATGATGAAAATGTTTCATGCTCGTGGATCATCATTTGGAAACATGCACTCTCCTCATTTTCTTGTTTATTTCCGCTTCATGTTCATGACTCCAGAGGGAAATCTTCCCTCCTTTTTTTGTACTCATTACAAACAATGCTGTCATTTTTTCTTTTTTGATGAGAGAAAGTAAAAAAGATGGGAGTCATTTTGAATGAGATTTAAGAAATGGAGAATGATTGCATAATCAAATGACAAATCACAACCAAAATCTCTGCTTTTGACTCGACCAATCTTGTCAACAAATTGTGCTACATTTCCAAAAAAAATTATATCATTTTCATCATTATCAATTCTCTTTTTTGTACTGTACATTGGTGAAAGCACAGAGAAAATGAGTATGTAAAAAAATGATGAGTAGTTCCCACGATTTTGTACGTCATCTCAATCTCATTTTTTTGCTCTCTTTGCAAATCAACTTTTATTTGAACATGTGGGAATTTATGTAAAGTTACAATTGTCGAGGTTATTTTTTTTCCTTTGGGATTTTTATATGACGTCCATTTAAATTCAAACTAACTACAGAGAGAGAGAGAGAATTTTAAGGGCAATTTTGGGAAATTAACTTCAAATTTAAAATTAACAGAAAAAAAATTTAAATTCTTTTTATTTAATTATAAAATGTAAATATTCTACAGGTAGAAGGAAAGAAATACAATTTTCATGGTTGACAAAAAATAGTTTAATGAATATTTTATAACATTTCTAAGAAATTTCATGAAATTAATCTCAAAAAAAATTAATATTTAAATTCATTAATGGGATTTAAATAACCAAAATTCTGAATTTTATTTTTGTTCATCCTTTTTTTACACTGCTATTAGTAAATTGTGCCATTTAAATTATTCAATTTGTGAAATGTCTGTCAAAGTGGAAAAAATTCTGATGAAAAGAATTAATTTAGTTTAAATTTTAACCAAATTAAAAAATTAACACTTAACTATAGTACACATATACATACAACAATATAAATTTTCGTTTTGCAAAATATATAAAAATTATTTTTAGATGAAAAAAATTTATAAATCCATTCAAATCCATTCATCCTTTAACTTTCAATCTAATTAAAAATTTTCAAAAGAGTCAAAAGTAAATAAAAAGCATTTAAAAGTAAATGCACACACGACCATTCAAAAATTCATTGACAATCAAAATAAAAATAAAAAATAACCCTAAAAATAGTTTTTTTTGAGATGCATCGACGTGAATGGATTAGAAACGAAATTGTATTTTAAAAAAAGATTTTTTAAAAAAGAGATTGCAAAAAAATCCATTGTTCCAGAGAGTCCAGAGATTTGCATGTGATTTCAAATATCTTTTTTTCTTTGCTTTGTGTGAGTACCTTTGTAGCTCTTTGAATTGGAATTTCGACAATAAGACGATTTATTTAATATGTCGTCCACCATAGATCCAAATTTCTTTTTTTTGGTCCCATAAAAAAAGTAAAGCTAAAGCGAGAGAGAGAGAGTAAATATCAATTCTGTAGAAAATTCTTTTATCTACTTGTCTTCTTTTTCTATTGCTGCTTCTTATTCTGATCCGAATTTCCGCTTTTTGAATCGTCCTCCAGTTTTTTTTTCTGGTGTGTGTGTGTGTCTTGATGCAAGTATTCTTCACAATGATTGAATTCTAATTTCAATGCAAAAGCTAAGTTCATTTTGGACTAAAGGATGGAGGCTCTATTTGGACTTTAGAGAGAGAAGGAGGAGGAGGAGGAGGAGGGGGGTTCAAGTTAAACTTGTTCAAGTTGAAGGGAGGAGAAAGAGAGACAGAGATACTCATGAAAGCCTTCTTACATTATCCATACTTTCCCTTTTAAAGTAAAGCTTTCACCCGGAAGATCTCAACTGGAGCGGAGAAAGAGACTCTCACTCAATAAGGAAATATGGTCTTGGCAGCTTTTCCACTCTTTTTTTTTTTATTTGTACGCACAAACACACTGTCTTCTCCCATACACTCTCATGCTCCTTTTTTACCCTCCCCTTTCTTCAACAAAACTAAATAGAGATGGCAAAATTTATCCATGACTTTCTCTCTCTGTAGAGAAAGGTGCATCTCAAGGATTCACTTGTCGATTAGAATTCTGATCATAGGCAAAAGCCAACTCATCCCATTCCTCCTCACATAGCATAGTGGACATTCCCCAACAACTTTCATCTTTTTCAACTTTTCTTTTACTTTCTCCACTCGTTAACTCTGAAAGAGAGAGAGAAAGAGAGAGAGAAAGTGTGGAACTGAGAATATCAAAATGGAAAACTAAGAAGACCACCCACCTAGTTGACTCCCTCGGTGGCCTAATCAACGTCAACATTATGTGTCACTACACATGAAAATTTTGAGTAGTTTCAAAACCAAAGAATTTCTCTTTCTCTTTTTCTACTCAAAAAATTAACTGTACTTTTTTTGCAATACACCTGCCATATTTCTCGAATTTGCCATGATTTTTTTTCGATACGAAGAAAGTCCTTGGAATTCAGTGAAATAAAACAAAAGAAAGAGAAGGAAAGGCCATATGACACTTTGTGACAATTGTAAAAAAAATTTAAATCTTGCTTTCTCTTTACCACAGAATCTTGTAAGGAATAAAAAAAAGAAGCTTTGAATTTTTTGGTGGATTTTTTTTTTAAACAATATTCTCTCACCATAGAGAGCCATATGGTGAGAGCGGGGCATGAGGAGGAGACGGCGGATTTGGATTTCTCCAGACTGGAGTCTTTTTCCAGGGGCTTAGACAATGAGAGAAGCATTTTCAAGTTTTTTTTTCTACTTGCTACAAAAGCTTAAGAGGATAGAAAATAATGTTGGGTAGTCCTACTCGTAACATGGAAATGGATTGGATAAGGAGAAAGCATGTGGAGACATTGTTTTTGTGGGGGAATGTTTGTAGAAAATTGAAAGTGGCTTCTTTTTATTCCATTTTCATGTGCATACACAAAATACAAGTTATACATTGTACAAGTAAGTGTACATGGAGTAAAATATAAACTAGTCAAGTGTACAAAAAAAGAGAAGGTATAATTCCCAAGCTGTGCTCAAAGCAAAAATTCACTCCCCTCGTTTGTGGCTCTCTCCATTTGTCCTTCCTTGTAAAAATGGTTTTGTTTGCACATATTGAATAGTTTTTTTTTCTCTTCTTCTCCTTCTCCTTCTCTTTACACACAAACAAACACGCGTTCGACAGCAGCAGTCGCGCATCTCTCCATTTTTATCTCAAGAGACAGACAAAAAAAAAGTTGGCCCAAAAAAAGTTTTTGTTGTCTCGACATTATTTTGATGGAGAAAATGGAAATGGACAAAAAAATTTTTTTTTACTTTTCTCTCTCATTCAGTAATATACAAAATAATTGTGCGTCCCCCAATTTTATTTGTGACTCTGACTCTACGCACACCTTTTTAAAATGTACACATAATTTTATATTTAGAAAACCATTTAAAAATATTTCCGACATTCCTTGCACGTCCTCCTCCTTGTAGGACAAGGTAAGGATATAAATTTTAATAAAACAAAATTTTTTGTTAGGGAGAACAAGGAATAAGTTAAGTTAATTAGAGAGAGAGAATGTTGTAAATGTTGTGGGGTAAGTTAACAAGATGGGAGATGTATATTAAAATTTGTAAATTCCCGCCAATAAATTACCTGTACGATCCTCTCTGTCCGTGTAGCCTCTGACAAGTAAAATATTAATAATGTGGGCTAATTACCGACCACAGGATGGATGGGATGAATGGTGTGAACTATGCAGGAGGAATACTAATACTCTCCAATAGCCAACAACAGAGAGAAAGGAAGAGAGGGAGAAAGTGGGGAGGGGAGATTTAGTGAAAATATTATCTGTTTTCATTAGAGGCCTAATGAGCCCATGGCTGTTTATGAGTTGTGGCATGAGTAATGTGAATGGATATGAATAGAAGAGCCCTGGTTGAGAATAGATTACATGGGCTAGAAATTATTGTGCGAGGTGGAGTGAATGTGCCACTAGTATTCATGATTTTAACTGTCTGCCTCATTAATCAGCCATATAAATAAAGGCACCCTACTGGGTATTCATGATTTTACCCCCCTCCCTCCCCTCTCTCCACTTTATTCCTTTACACAATACATCACTACTCCCATCCTCCTCTCCTTCGTCTGTTTGTTTATTAAAAATGAAATCCAAGACGCTCACTCCAAGAGAAAGGGGGGCCCCTCTCTTCTTCTTTAGCGTCCACTTCTCACATTTTGATTGCTCTCCTACACAAAATCTCTCTTTTTCTCATTTTTATAACTTTTTACCCTCCGGCTCCTTCCTTTTCTCTTTCCCAAATGAACTTGTCTTTCACTTTCTCTTAATTTGAACTTTGAGCCCTCTCTTTTTTTGTATAAAAGACAATTTTAAGGATTGTGCAAATGAAAAACTAACGATATGGAAATGACCAGAGAAAAAGATTTGGAGCAGATGAAAAACTCATGTAGGCAAACCCAAAGAGAAGGTTTGAGTTAAAAAGAGAAGTCTTAAGAGAAAATCACATGAATGTATGGCTCTCTCTCCTTGTGTTTTCTTCGCGCCTACTCATCGAGGCATCTTGTGAATGTATTCTATACATACCCCCCTCCTCCTCCTTCTCTTTTTGAGAAGACGAGAGATAAAGAAAGGAAGGGAGAGGGGGAGGCGGAGATAAGAGTCGTCTCCATGTATTATCCATGTAAATAAGAGAAAGTGCCGTAGCACTTGGCAGACGATGAGAGATAGGGAGGATGTTATCTCCAGCTCGACTTTGTGTAAGAAAAAGAGAAAGTCTCATAAGTGTGTGTCTGTGTGGTCCTCAACTAAAGGGAGGAGAAAGCAGGAGCTAAAAAAAAGTACACACACAACTATTTTCATTTTGCTTGACTTTAAAGAGAAACTTGACTGAAAAAAGAAATTTTCTCTTTGCTCATAAAAAGGAGGAGGAATGAGGCCTGAAATGGTTTGCCCATTCCAAAGCCTGTCTCATTTGCTCTTCTTCTTTTTTTTCCTTTTTAAAGAGAGAGAGAGAGCCAAGTTTAGGGGAAAAATTCTATATTAGAGAAATCTTTTTCTTTTGGCATAGTCAAATCAAGCGGCTGCCATGCCACACACACACGAGAGAGAGAAAGGGAACCAAGGGGAGAAATAACAATAAAAATCACTGGAATACATTCAAGACAAGCTTGAGAGAAAGTAATGCATCCTTTTCTCTCATTTTCCTTTTCTCTCATCATCTTTTACTTAGACATCCTTTCAAAAAACTCCTTTCCACCATGGAATCTGGCAAGTCTCTATTTTCTGATTGAGTTGAGGGATAAGAAACTCGACTACATCGTCGACCATCCCATTGAAAAACCACCAACTTAAACTATTCCTCATTTTCTCTTTACAATGATCTCCCCCTTTTGAAATCGAACCCCTCTCTTTCACTCACTTTCTCCTCAAAATCTTTCTCTATTTTGTATAAATTCTCATCATTGTTGCTTCAATTCGAAATGAATTTAGATTCAACAGTAGAGAGGAGAAAGCCATGGAATTTACAGAAAAAGAGAGTATTTTTTTGCTTTCACTTTATTAAAATGAAATTCACAACCAACTTTCACTCTAGCAATGTTAGCAACCTAACCCCTCTCTTTACTCACAATACAGATAAAGAGGGAAGGGGAGAGAGAGAAATTTGTAAGAGTGCCTCTTGGTTTCTATACAAAAAACTTTCACTTGCTTTTTCCATAAAAGATGCAGGGCAAGTTTTGTAAGCGCTTTCACTCTCTCTCTCTCTCTCTCTCTCTCTCTATGAACACACTAGGGATCAATCCTATTTCTCATAAAGTTTTGAACGATTCTATTTTTTTTAACTTTTAAAGGCATTAGCTTTCTCCTTGTACATAAAACCAGCTCGTATTTCCTTGTTAATGGAGAGTTGTTTTTTTTATTTAAAATATTTTTACAAAAAAAAAAAGAATTTTTCGGATAAATACAAATCCATCATGATTATTTAGAGATTTTCTAAAATTCCTCAAAATGAATAGACTTTCTACACAACACAGAGACAAACTCAAATCCTTTTGACGTTTTTTGTACAAAAATTCTTCTAAAAAAATAGAGCCGGACAGCTTTGAATTTCAGAGTAATTGAAAATCGGAGAAAAAGGGACAGTTTTTTTCAAAAAAAAATTGAAAAGAGAAAATTTTAAAAAGATACCAAAGATTTAGTTTCTTGAATTCAGATAAATGTACAATTTTTTTTAGAGAAAGTTTTTTTTTAGCCAAAGTAATTTTAACTTATATTTAGAGTGTAAAGAGGAAAAGTGATATATAGAAAGTAAGGGAAAATAAGACTATTAAAAAGAGAAAGTAGTTTAGAGAATTCAATTGGTGTATTTTTGACTCCAATGTGACTGGGTGATCTTTGGTGGGGTGGGAAGATGGGAATTTAAGAGAGAATAAAACTCTCCATTTGCATATGTACACCCCCTTTGCCTATGGGCTTCCATTCCAAATTGATTCAATTTCCTCAATCCCACCACTCACTCCCAATCAATATTCCAATGCTCTCTTAAACACACAATCTCCCCCCCTCTCTCTCTCCACCTGTCTCTTAATGTGGGTGTGTGGATGCCAAGGAAGACTAAAAAACCACAAAATACCATTCTCTCTACATTCTCCACATACAAGCTGAGATAAAGATGGTGGGTGGAGATAGTCAAGAATAGTTTCATATTTTGTAAAAAAAAAAAAGAATAGAAATTTGAGGACACTATTTCCGCTAAATATGTACACAAAATTGCATCTCCATGTCTAGTTTTTTCATGACTATAACTCATATGTTTTCAAATTATTTATATGGCATGACTTTTTTTCTCTTGAAATACTACCAAAATATTTTTCTCCTACTTTATCTCTTCTTGGTGTGGGGAGAAAGTTTACCTTGAGAATTGGCCACCAATTTTTCTTGTTTTGTTTCTTGTAAATATTATTAACGTTCCCAGCGTTCTCGTCTCACCATTCACTATTTCGTGTCTACTTTTTTTAGAAAAAAAAGTGGGGGAAAGTGAAGGGTGGTGAAAATATAGAGATTTATGCATTGTACTCTTGACTATTTCTGGCTTGAAAAAAAAAATTATTTTGTTACACCTTCTCCATGCGTCAGACCAGCTTTACTATTTTTTTAGAGAGAAAGGGAGGATATTAAGGGTATCATGTTAACGTTTTTTTATCACAGTTTTTTTAGAGTAAAAGGTGGTTGAATAGAAAAAGAGAGAGTTGAAAAGTGAAACGTGGAATTTAATATTCCGTTCCGCCTGGAAGCCATGTATTAGCTAGAGAAACTTGTCCCGCTGTCGTATGCTATTCCTTCCCCGTCTGCACTATGGAGAAAGCAAGACGCTTCTTTTTTTGCAGGGTTTTCTGTTCTATGAAGCGAAGGTGAAAGGTGTAATAAATTCTCCACAAGTACATTGACAATTCCATTGAGACGTGACATTTCCCCTCCTCCTTTCTCCCACTCTTTAACATTATATTCTCCCCATTTCTCTTTTTTTGGGGGGTCTACACGCACTTTCACCGCCTTTAATTTAATTGTGAGGTGGAAGCTTTTATTTTAAATTATTTTATTTCAACTCAATTCCCGCTTTCCTCTTTTTCTTGTAAGAGGAAATGTTTTTTGACAAATTTTGGGGGATGGTCTTGAAAATTAATTTTGGAGAGTTTATTTTTAAAAAGAGAAAGTTATTCAAGTGAGGGGGACGTGCGACTAAATTTATTTTGGAGATTAGCAGTTTTGGCGGGAGACAAGGACAAGCTTTAATTTTTATTGTGTTTTGTCGTCTTTTTATATTTATTTTAAATATGTTTTACATATAAAAAAAAGATTAAAATACATAAAAAAAGATTAAGCTAAAATAAAAACAATTTTTTGGAATTCTTTTCTTTTTTCTCCTGTAAATAAAGTCTCATAAAAATAGACAAGATAAAAAAAATATGAAAGGAGACCCAGCTTGTCACCAACTTGCTCTCTTTTTTTTATTTATGACAGAGAGAAAGAAAGGGAAAGGAGATTGGGAATTTATCTCATTATGAAATTTCATTTTCAACATGGGGGTGACACATCGTCCCGCGTGCATGTCCACTCATAAAATCCGATGATCAACATTCCTTCTATTTTTATGGTTGTGTTACATCTCTCAAAAGCTCTTCTTTTTCCTTACTTTCTCCCGGTTGTATCACTAATAGAGAAAAAGTTTCTTTTGAGTTGGAAGAGAAAATATAAATTTTCATAGTGACACATTCCTAACACAAAATCGGATTTGCATCTCTCTCTCTTTGAGAAGGTTATAAGGGAGAAAGTTTAAAAAAAATTTTTAAGACTTGTTCAAGATAAGTGAGAATGTCAGCTTGTTCATGTTTTTCTTTCATTGCTTTTTCCTCTGTACAATTTTGTACATGCTATGAAAATATTGTAGATAATAGAATTGTGTAGTTAATCTTAGAATTTACACAAGAAAAAGTTACTTTTTATCCCCCTCCTCCCTTCCTTTTACTTTCTAAAACTGGAGAAAGTAGAAAAGAGAAAAAAAAAAGTTTTATGTGAGCATTTATTTGCTTCTAAAAATCTGCTATGAATCACATGACTGAGCTTTCATTTTATTACTCTTTCTCTCTCTTTCTCTCTTTCTTGGAATGTCTTGACTAGGCAATCTGTTCAAATTGTGACTTGTTGTTTTTTTATTTTGTTCATTTTTTATTCCAAAAAAATTGCCAGCTCTTGGTTCTTGCTAAGTGTCAACATTTTTTGGATTTGGATAGGAAGAAAGTACATGAAGGAATGTATAAATTAGAAATATTCTCAGAAAAAAAAACATTTTCATTTACTTTCTTTTTTTTAAAGACTTTCAAGAGAGAGAAAGTACAAATCTACTTAATTGAGTGTCTACAATAAAAATGTGTATTTTAAGTGGTTGTAGTTCATAAAAATTCCAACAAGTTTTAAAACAGTTTCCATTTAACTGCATTTAAAATTGTAATTAAAATTACAATTTTTAAAAAGAAACTTTTGTGGATGTGGATACGTGGAACAATTTAAAAAAATGTTGAGAAAGTTTAAAAATACTCCCAAAAGTTAAGCTCAATGGATTAAATGGAGGGTTATAAATTAAAGAAATGGAGTAAATAAAAACAAGATTGTGGTAGGGGAAAAGTGAAATTTGTGAGGGATGGAGAAAGTATTTTGAATATAGTGGAGGGTATTTAGTTCCCTTGTCCACACTGAGCCAATTAAAGGATTAGCGTTGTGTAGCATTAGTGCATCCTTGACTATTCTTAGACAACTTTTATTTCATTTGATGAGCCAAGTTTACACAGAGAAAGCACCGAGAGGGGAGAGAGAGAAAGCCTACAACTTGTGCTTCACTTGGTGGAATAAGTTGATCAAAATTGCATTGATTGCGTAAAGACTCTCTCTCTCTCTCTTTTGCTTTCTCTTGTCCATGAAATCTTACGCACTTAATCTTCTTTGGATTTTATTAGGCAAGAGCTAATCATTTGTTTCTTAACCCACAAACTCCTCTCATCCCCACCTTCAACCCAAGACTTGCAAAACTGAACAGAGACGATTTCTCGATTCCTCTTCAAAATCTTTCTGTCTCTCTCTCTCGCTTTCTCTCCTGCCTATCAACTTTCTGAACAAGTTTTAAGCATCTCTAGAGAGAGAGAGAGAGTCTTCAAAATGGGTCATAAATTACTCCCCACTCAAAATTTACCACAAGATCTCTTCTCCCATCCTCATCTCTCTTGTCTCAATTGTTTCTAAAGTTATTTTAAAAATAAAATTTGAATTTTGAAATTATTAAAGAATTTCAATTAAATTATTACAAATTATGGACTAAAAATAATTTTGACTTTTCACTTTCTTAGAAAAAGATTAAAATAAATTAAACCAAGACAGGTTAAAAGATTTGGTTAATTACTTGTAAATTAGAGGTTAATTATAAAATTAGGGGAGTGGACTGGATCAAAAAAGTGAAAGTTGATAGAAAATATTAGTCAATTGAGAGAAAGTCCCTACAAATTTAGGCTTTTTCTCTCCATATAAAATAAACAGAGACGTGTGTGTGTGTGTTATATAAATTAGAGAAAAGATGGAAAATAAATGAAAATAAAGTTGCAAGAAAATAGAATTAAAAGTAAAGAGAAAGTAAGAGAGAGAGTTGTTAACTACCAACGCATAAAGTTGATAGTCTTAACTTTTATTTATTTTATTCTTGCACAAACTGATTGTCCCGTGATTGTACAATGTGACTGTAGAGAGACTGAAAATGAGAGACAAGAGAGAGAGAGGAAATTCAAGGGGAAAGAGAAGGAGAGACACTAAAAAGGAGAAAGTTGAAATTGCGTTGAAAATAAAGCTAGACTTATTCCAAAGAAAACTGTCTCCTCTCTCTCTCTCTCTCTTTTACTTATTAAGTCTGTTGACTTTTGACTTTATCTTTTCGCAAAAGGGAGAGCTAATCTTAAAATTTGCAAATGTAACGAGGAGTAAGTCGTAAGTGTGTGTGGAAGGGGGGAGGGTGCATTTAACTTTTAATCCTCTTTCTCTCCCTTCATCCTTTCAACACCCAACAACTCCGCCCCCTCCAACTTTTACTCAGTTTTTATCCCAAACTTTCTCTCTCTCTCTTGTGAGGAATTCAATAGAAACGGGAGAATAATTTATTGGCCAAATTCCATTCTTTACCTTCCTCTCTCACTTTCTCCAAACAGAATATTCTGAATTCTCTCACAATATGAGAAAAAGGTGGATAGAAATAAGGGGAGAATTTAAAATTCAAAAAAATACATTTTTTAAATAAAATTTAAAGACAATGGAATGAAAAAAAAACCTTTTGAAAAATAGACAAAAGAGAAATTGGGATAAAAGGTAAATATTATTTTGACTGTCAAGTGTTGAGACAAAAAAAAGGGAGGGGAAGAATGTATAAAAGAGAAAAGAAAGAAAATGTAAAAAAAGAGAAAGTCACCCACAAAATGTATTTTTTAACCATTATTTTTATTGCCTCAGCTTTTCTCTTGTGTGCCTTGTGGCCATGTAAAAAAAAAGTCAATGGAGTCTTGGCTTTGATCTGCTCACTTGACTCGAGACAGTCTGTTATATGCCCCCCTCCCCTCTATTTGAGGTTAGAGTGATGGGAGAAAGTGGGGAGGGGGAGGGGATATGTGTATAATAATATATATTTAAATGCCATAAATAATGTCATGGCTCGGCAGTTCCTTTGACGTCCAGATCCTGAACAGATTTCATATCATTTATAACGTTCTATTCACCGACGATCAGCTCATCATTCACTAGCCCTCCTCAAAAAACTCTCTCTCTTTCCTCTCCAAATTCCTCGTCATTGTTCACACTCCCATTTGCTTTCCCCTCCACTTTTTGATTCCAAGAGAAAGTCGGCCAAGATCAAGACAATCTCCTTTTTCCGCCCATTCTCTACCCTTCAAATTTTATTTTCTTTCTGCCATCTTCTTCTTTACTGACAAATTTCTTTACACCTTTTTTGTCAAAGTAAAAGTGACGTTTAGGAATGCACTTGGTGGAGAATGTAGATACAAGAAAATGAAAGCTTGCATTAATTACAAACGTTCTCAGTTTTCCGCCCTCCTCATGTTTTTAAGCCGGAGCTATTCGTATGCGGGCAGTATTACAGTCTCAACTTTTTCTATTCTTTTTTTTTGCTCAAAAAAAATACATGTATAAATTCAACTTGGCTCAATCTGAGAAGCCGGAAGCCAAAAGTTTCTCCGCTTTCTCTCTCTCTCTCTCAACTTGGATTCTAATTAGGTGCATAAGTTACGTTGGAGAAAGCGGCACACTTTTAGTTCTTTTTTTTGTTCAGTCTGAGATACGACTACGAGAAAGACTTTTTTGGGTTTGGTTAGGTGATGATGGGCCTTTGCCTATTTCATTAGAAATTAGAAAATTAGAAGCTAGTCATCATACTTTTTTTCTCTTTCTCTAGTCTATTCTTTGGACTTTCTCTTTTTCTCATCCTTGAGATTTTTGTTTGGAAATACTTTTAATTGTGTGGTTTCGGGGTCGTGGTAAATTTCTCTCTCTGTTTTTGGTGGAATTTTCATGCGGGGAAAGTAAAAGCTTTCTCTTTCATTATGAGAGGAATTTTTTGTGTATTGATTGAAAAATATTTTCATTTCTTATCTCCAGTCTCATCTTTCATTATTAATGAAGATGAAAACACAAGATTATTAGTATTTGGCATCATGTAACCTTTTTAGTAATTAAATTTTGAACCTTGTTTTCTCCCCCAAAAATTAATTAATCGTGTAATTAATATAAAGTTAAATTAAGTGTAGAGAGAAAAGTACAAGACATATGTATTTTTGTCAATTTCAATTTCAATTAAAATTAATTGTAATTTAAAGTTTTTTTTTCCTCCAAAAAAACACAATTTTCTACTTGTAATTTTCCAGTCTTTCATTTACGTGAGTAAATGTAAACAAAAAAAAAGAAAATTCATATTGAGAGTAATCAGCCCCAAAAAGAAGAGAGGAGAAAGCTAAATGGAAAAAGTTGGGGAAATGAATTTTTTGAAGCTTTCACTAGTCTCCGACTTTGCCTTAATTGAATTAGACTGCGGTAGTTTTTTTTCTGAGGGAAAAAATTATTCCAAAATTAGTCTGAAAAAAACAATGGAATTTAAATAGAAAATTTGTTGCCCAAAAAGGTTCAATGTGGCAACAAAGATTCCCGCTAAAAAAAAACTTTACATTCCGGGCTTACCCGAAAAGAATCTCCAGTAGAAAAAAAGCGGAACAAGAAATTTTTTTTCAAGAATGGTTACTTCCGCTGAAATTCAAGGACAGTTTATTTTGGATTCTCGACTTTCTCCTCCTCTTACTTATGTACGTACCATAGGCAATATAAAATATTGGGAGAGTGCATCACTTTTTATTTCTAATTTTGAACTTGTTTATCTACTTTCTCATTGCTTAGGGGTCATATCCGAGCTTTCTATTGCTTTCTTTTCCCTGTAAAAAAGAGGGGAAAAAATGTTGGAGAGTCTGGGAGTAGTTTTTCTTTACAGGTAGAAAAAAAAAGTAGAAAGTACACATTACAAATTACACAAGAGAAAGATGAGAGTTGAGGCGGGAGGCGCTCTTCAATTTCTAGAGGAAAGAGAAACCTGGGGAAAGGGAGAGTTTGTATATAAAAATGTGTTCATTCTCCTCCACTTTTTTTGCATGGCACGACTCTTTTCATTACAACAGCAAATACAAGGAACAAGGTACATAAAAAAAGGAGAAAAGACGGCAAATTTTTATCTAGCCTCTCTCCCTCCCTCGGTCACGTTCCATTAAATCTGATTAGTGAATATGAGCTGTAGGCAAAGGAGAAAGCATGAGTTAGGCGGGGGAATCCTTTCTCCACCAAATTCTACGTGAGTCTCCTTTTTTATAACTCAACGCTTTAAATTGTGTCGGTCTCTCCCCTCCTTTTCTTTTTCTTAAAAAAATACAGGGAGAAAGCACCAAAAAAAGTGAAAAGTCGTTCATGGTTTTTTTTCTTGTCTAACTAGCGCATGAGTTCTAAGAAAAGGAGAAAAAAGAGAAGCCGTCTAAATTTACACTTTCTCTTTTTTTTGTGGTAAAAGACAAGTCGATAATTCTTTATTTATTTTAATGGACTATGAGACAGAGAGATGTGTAATTAAATTATGTATAGTTAGTAGTTTTTTTGAGACTTGTTCCTTTCTTGCTAGAAAAAAAACTTTATATTCTTGACATAATATTATTTCATTTTTTTCCAACGGAAAAAAAATCATGAAGGCATGGCTCAAACTTTTTTTTTGTTGTAAAGTTTCTCTCTTTCTCTCTCTCTGGTGGATGGACTATGATCAGCTCTACTGCTTTCCCTATCATTACATATTACATTGTGAGGAGAGAGAAAGTGACTCTTTTTTTCATAGGACTTCCAACTCAAAATTGAGGACTGAGAATCCATGGATGTTGAAAAAAAAACCGCAGACTCACTGGACCATGGCAACTCTGTGAATTGTACAAGCCAAGAGCCATAAGCTTTGAAGCCATAACTCTGTCTATAGAAAAAAAGAGTTTTTTTTTTGTTTGTTTTTGTTTGTCTTTCCACTATTTCCACTTTCATACCCAAGACACATAAGTCTTCCATCTTTCTTTTGGGTAAATAGAAATATTCTTTTTTTTACAAAGTTAAATTTCTCAGAAATATTTCTCTGAAAACTTTCTCCACATAAAATACTACAAACCAAATATACTAATTGTCCCTCAAAGGCATTTTAAATATTTTAAAGAATTTGGACAATGAAAGTCATAATTGTCTTGCTAATTCAGTTTAGTTCATTTTTTTCATTTTCTTATTTATTTCGTAGAATTCAAGAAAAAAATGGTTGAGGTAGGTTTTTAAAATTGGGAGAAAGGCGTGCTATTTACTTTAAAGAAAAGTACAATTTTGCACAAGTATAAGATTTTTTTTAGTCAAGTGAAAGAAAAAAAAGGAGTTATTTTTTATTCTCAAAATTCCTTTTGCCAGCCTCTCTCTCTCTCTCTTCCTGAGAAAGTAATGCAGTGTAATGTAGATAAGTTAAAAAATGTGTTTCGTCCCTACTTACCAACTCAAAGTAAAGTGAAAGGCGAGGAAAAAGGAGGGGGATGTTACAAGAGATCCCATGCAAAGTTTGTATTGGTTTAATACTATTGCCTGGTTGACTTTGAAAAAAAGAGAAAGATTTTTTTTCAATACTCTCCAACGATAAACCCTTTTGTCAATTTTTTTTCCTCCCCCCTTAAAATTCAAACATGAAACTTTATTTCACTGGATTGTTTGCCCAAGGTAAAAAAAGAGAAAGGTCGAAACATGTTCTATGTATGAAAATAATTCTTTGGGACACTTTCTCCACACAAAAAAAGAAGAGGCAAAAGGTAATCCTATAGAAAATGGCTCAAGGCTTACAAGTTTGGTCCATAGTCTATAGTCATGTTACAAAATAAAAGTCAAGAGAAAAAAAAAGATTGTCAAAATGGAAGGAGGGGGGGGGATATAATGGGAGGTTACATAGTCAAGTTTATTTTATAAAAGAAAAAAAAAGAAGATTTAGTCAAGAGTAAACAGATTATTTGGCTTTACACTATATAAACTGTATTCAATTTATTCTCTCTGGTCTCTGCCCTCCTCCTCATCATTCCCCTCCTTTTTTCTCATGACCGTCAACTTTCACTTTATTTTTTTTCCTCTCATGTAACTCACCACTCGGGAAATGCAACAGGGTTCTATTTTCTCTCTCGTACAGACTTTGACAAAAAAAAGAATTCAACTTTCTTCCTGAACAAAAGAAAAAAAGTTGGAGATGATCTCTGGAGAAAGAAAATAGCTGAGGATGAAGAAATGAGCAAGTTAATAATCTTGTCTAGAGAGAAAAAAGAAAATGAGGAATTTAACAGGAAATGGGGAAAGGCAGTGGAGTTCTTTCTTTTTCCTATTAAATGAAATACCCTCGACTATATTAGATTATTGCTTCCTTACTTTCTCTACACATCTTCACTTTCTTTTCCAGAATTGTGTAGACCACACAAAATCTTGAAATGTTTTCTAGGTCAAGTTTTCCCCCATGAGAGAGAGAGAGAAAGAGAAAATACACAAGAAAACTTTCCCTATCCCAATAATCTTATATTTATTCCCTCCAATATTTTTGGGTGGCCGGGAGGAAAGGATGGAGTGTCTCAAGTCTTTGGGAGTTTCATGGAAATGAAATTCATGGGGAAGTTGGGATGGATTGACATGTACCTCCGGACTTGAAGGGGAGAGAGAGAAAGTTGGATGATTTGGAATGAATTCATTTTCCTTGGTATTTAGCCTCAAGACATTGTGGTATGTCCTCATTTACCAACAGAGAAACCTTTCCCCTCCCTTTTTCGGATGAATATATCCGCTTCTTCATGACGACGACAAGAACGACCAAAGGCTTTTCCTCTTTAATGAAAATTGAAATGCTCTCCTTTTCTTCTAGATCAAAATCTTTCATAGAAATACAAGCCCCCCCCCTCCTTTCTCCCCTCCATTTTTTTCTCCTTTCTTTTTTCTCTTTTTTACTCAAGAAGGAAATGAAACTGGGTCCCTCAGTCGGAACTGGGAAACTAGAAAGATTAAGAAAGCGCCTTTTTTTCTGAGGTTAAATAAAAAATACTTTCACTTTCATTGACGAGGAAGCCAATTCTAGGGAGGTTTTTTTTATTCCAATTTTATAAAAAAAATTGATTTGATCCTAAATTCAAATAATAATCTTAGACAAAATGTCATTTTTTTAGCCTGGAGGACCTTTTCTCCTCACTTTCTCATTTTGTCTCGTATATCATTTTCCCTGTAATTATGTAACGTCGACGTCTTAAAATTCCTCTTTTTAACATTGACGTTTGGAATTCCCTGTCTTTTGAAAGTGAAAGCATGGTTGGGGACAGTAAAGTTGATTTTTAATTACATTTTACGCAAATACCACACTGTCCAGTTTTGGATGGGATTCTAAATTGGGAATTAAATGTCACTGTTTAATAAAACATGACTCGTCTAGCCCACACGTCTTTTCTTCCGCTTTCTCTGGTGAAAATTAGTATTTCTGTATAAAAGTAGCGAGCAATCATCCTGTCCAAAATTCTTGTGGTCCAAATTCCTTTCAAAGACTCATTCCTCCTTTTCATCTATCGACTCTCCTTTCTTTCTTGATCTTGGGAGAATTTTGTGTTTTATTCAAAATTTTCACCTCTTAAATTTGGAGAGAAAGGAGGGTGACTACAATTAGAGAGGAGAGACCAATAAAAATATTTGTACATGAAAGTCTTGACTGCACCCATAAAAATAATATGGAGAGTGAAGATGAGAAAGAGAAAGTATGATTTACACTGTATAAGAATAATGGGGGAAAAGAGAAAGACTTTACAAATCTTTTCTTGATCTTCTTGATCGTAAATCTTGTTTACTTGCCTCCTTCAAAGTAATCTGTATACCCCAAGCTCCATTTATTTCTCTTTTGCATCTTCCACACAAGGTAAACCTTAAGCCGTAGCTCATGGGCTAGATTAGTAAAAGTACATTTGACATTTATTTCATATTTTGATAAATTATTATACAAGAGAAAGGGCAGACAGCTCCACATGTCCTATCAAACTACTTTCTCTTTTTAGGCTAAATCATTAAATGACTAGGATTACAGTCCAATATTCTATTTTCATTTTCATTTTTTATCAACTCCATTATTTTATTATCCGCAATATTTTTAAATAATTTAATTTTCACAAAGAGCGGGAAAATAGTAATAATTTAAATGGAGAGTTTAATTTAATTGTTAAGTTTAAAAAAGACAAATGAAATTTAAAGACTAAAGGCGGAATTAGAGTTCACATAGTTTCACAATTTTACATGAAAATGACATTTTCATGTAATTTTCAATTTAGAGTTGATTTTCATGTTCACATAGAAACATAAATTGAATAGTTCATTTTACATGAATTTTTTTAGATGAACATGAAAATGTCGTTTTCATGTAAAATTGTGAAACTACATGAACTCTAATTCCGCCTTAATTAATAAATATTATATCATACATTGAAATAGCAGTTAATAATTAAAAAAAATTGAATAAAAATAAAAATTGGCTATTGTCTGTGTACATTTATTGTGGGGCTAATAATAAAAAAAAATTAAAAAACTTTCCTCAACTTTCTCGATTTTTATATTTTCAAAATTAAAGGTAGAGTTGGATTGTTAAATAAAAAGGAATTTCCAATTATAAAATCTCTTCACATTTAATTCTTATTCTGTTGTCAAGATGAGGATAGAGAGGGACAAAAGAAAGTAGAGAAAAGAAAAGGAGGAAAAGTCGTAATGAGGATAATATTAGAGAAAAGTCAGTGGTTGGCTACATAGAGGAAATGTGAAGAAAGTCTCATTAAAATTTTCTCGAGCATTCCTCAGCAAGAACATTCCAAGCTTCTCCATTTCCTCTTCTTCTTCTTTTTTTATTCCTACTTTTTCCACCCAATAAACTTGATTATTTTCTCAAATGAAGACTTGCTCAACCAACTCATCTTCTTTCTTATCTTCTTTTTTTTCTTATCCAAGAAAAAAAAATTGAGTCTCATATCTCAAACATTTCGACAATTATTAGAAAAAAAGTAAAAAAGAAATTATTAAAAATCGTTCCACTTTTTTAGGTCTAGTCAAGCGTAAATTATTTTTCTATAATTAAAAATTGCCATTAATTATAAACTACGTCGAATATAGAAAATTTCTATATTTTTAAAAAGGAAGAAAAAACGAATTTATTTTTTAATAGATTACAATCTAACGAGCTACAAGTTACAAATTTTCAATTTTTTTTTGAGAAAAAAGTTTCCATTGGAGAGAGAGAGAGAGAAAGTTGAGAAAGTTAGAGAAGAAAAAACATTTGTCAGCTGAGCAAGAAGGTCAACGTAAATTGACAATCATTTGTAGTCCTTTCACGTCTGCTTTCTCTTCTATTGTCCCCTCTCTGTCATCATTCCCCCCTTATTCTCGTGTCCCTAGAAAATTTTCACTTTGACTCAAATCCACTCTGACTTTCTCTCTCTCTCTCTCTCTTTTGGTGGGAGACAAGTGTGATAGAATTAAGTTTATATATTTTATTGTGGTTTAATTTAATAGCCTCTTTTGTGTCTAGTCAAAAAAGGGGGTCAAGTTTCATGACCATTTGTACATGGTTTTTTTAGCAAGTTTTATTAAAAAATACATAATAAAAAATGGAGGACATTTTAACATATTCCTCATGTGATTTCTCCATTTTTCTAAAAATGGGGAAAGCAGACAGAAGGGATTCTTGTATGGTGATGGTTATATAAAAATCGATGGACAGACATAAAAAAAGTTAAGTCGGGTAAGACTGACAGGGTCAAATCTTGTCTTTCTCTCCCGCTTTCTCTCTCTTCTTTTTTTTATCTTGTCCATATCCCTCAATCCTAAATCCTGGGCATAGACTTTCTCTTTTTTGGGGAGTGTGTACAAGGTATTCAACTTTTTTTGTTATCAAGTGAGCTTATCATTCTCCACTTGATTCTCCTTTCTCTTCTACCCGCACGCTCCCTCTCTCCTTGCTCGGAGTTTGGCTTGGTGGAGTCTATTTGGAAAGAGTAAATTGTACGAGGAGAGACTAGGCAAGTGAGAGGGATATGAAATGGAGTTTGGCAGTTGTAGAATGTCATCAAGTCAATGGATGAAGGAACCGGGTCTCTCTCCCTTTCTCTGGGAGAGAAAGTTGTACAAATTCTCTTTCCCTCACTTTTTACAATTTGCCCCTCTCTCTCTCCTGCCATTTGGGGGATTAACTACATAAAGCCAGGATGCAGAGAGTGTCATGATTGATGTGAATTTATTTTTAATCATTTCTTATTCCCTTCTCTTTTATCTTGAAGGCCATGACAACTCACACCCTCTCAAAATCCATTTCCACTATTTACTTTATTGACAAATCCCCCCCTTTTTTACAGGGGGGAGTCTGGTAGACGGGTTTTTTACGAGAAAAATATTTCGGAGCATTTAATGTGATTGCACTCATGTTTTTCCACTATAATTAAAACTTTTCTCTTGATGAAGCCATTTCAATTTCTCGTCAAAATAATTTAATTTCATTGAAAAACTTTCTTACCAAAGAATTTAATTTTTTGGGGGCAACTTCCTAGTCTCTTAAAATAATTTTCTCAAGAATTTAGAAATAAAAAAAAGAAAAAGTACAGGGTCCCACATAACCTCTTGCTCCCCCCCTGCAGCCTAAACTATAGATGCTAGAAAAATTCCAAAAACACAGTTTTGTAGAGAATTTAATTCTACATCTAGCTCCCCT